>SJYQ01003919.1:92751-204058 GCA_006410935.1 Redunca redunca | reverse complement strand
TGTCTATTCTTTTCTTTCCTTTTGACAGCTTTTTGTCAAAAGTGGGTTAAGTACTATTTAAGGCACCATATAAATTCTAGAAAACAATTCATCATATACTGATAATAAAAAAAAAATTGTTAAACAGTGATTCATCCTTTAAGAGTCTGTCCTAAAGGAATAATCTGAAATGAGGACAAAAGAATATATAGAAATGACATTTATTGCAGCATTATTTATAAGACTGTCCTTTGGTTGAATGTTATGATGGATTAACTTTGATCCTACCGTATGATGAAATAGTATGGAACCTTTAACATCATGTTTTTAATAATTAGGACATAAGGAAAGTGAAAACATCAGAATATAGTAACAACAAAGTTTACATTGCATGAGCCAAATTTTGTAAAATTAAAATACTAATGTGATTATTAGAAATCACATTAGATCTTACTTTAAGATCTAGGGTTCTTAGGTTAGATGTAAATTCAACTGATATGTTAAAATATTTATTTATGGATGGTAAATTTCAAATAAGTTTGCCTATATTTTTGTATCTTTCTGACTTCAGAAAAGTCTCAATAGTGATGATGATGATGGAGATAATGTTTACTTAGTCCTCACTGTGTGTCAGGCATTGTATCAAGAACTTCACATAGATTATCTCATATACAACTAGGCTGTAAACTGGGGGATACTATTGTCTCCATTTTTATGAATGAAGAGACTGAATTCCAGGAAGTTAAGGAGCTTGCCCAAGGCCAAACAGCTGTTAGGAGCTGGTACTAGACTTGAATCCACTTGAAAGTGAAGGTGAAGTCTCTTAGTCGTGTCTGACTCTTTGCGATCCCATGGACTGTAGCCTACCAGGCTCCTCTGTCCATGGGATTCTCCAGGCAAGGGTACTGGAGTGGGTTGCCCTTTCCTTCTCCAGGGGATCCTCCCAACCCAGGGATAGACTGGGGACAGCAGGCCAGTTAAGAATGCCCACTAGAAATCCACTTAATGGGTCCTTATCTCCTATGTATTTTCTCTCAATGAAAAATGCATTGCTATGATAATCAGAAAAGAATCTTAAAAAAAAAAATTTTTTTTTAAGGAATACAATGTGTTCCCAAATGTTATTTTTAAGCTTGTCTATTTTTGTTGAGAAGTAGTATCAGGATTTTTCTCTTAGAGTGGAAACTGAAATTTGAGTATCTTCTTTGTGCCAGGCGTGCCACACATACACTATATTATTAAATAAGATAGTCTGCTTCTTATCCTGACTCTGTGCACAAGAAAACTGACCTGAAGTTGCACCATGACTTGTCTGTGGCTTGTTGTGCATAGCACAGCTGGGGTTCAAAGCGATTCTGCTTCATTTCTAAGCAGGAATCCTCATACCTCATCCTACAGGGTGTCGTGGTCTTTCTCTGAGTGTTTGTTGAGACAGTTTTTTAGTGGAGCTACATCAAGCAGCCGTCGGCATCTTTCTCAGGTCAGTCTCTCCTGTTGATGCCCATGGATCCTGAAACTCCAGCATAAACAGGGGCCAGAGTCAGTTTTGTTTGTGTGATTGGCGACATTCATGCCTAAGTGGGTTTTGGGGGCTTTGCAGAATTAGTGAGCTTCCTACAGTGGTTCAGAGGGCCCAAGATCCTGACTATGTCATCAGGATGAAGGTGGTAGTCCTCTCATTGCTATCTTGCCCAAAACATTCTGTTTAGGTCACAGGGCAGCTTGAGTCATGCTCATTACCCAGGTTCTCCAGTTTTTCTTGGTGGCTGTGTTTTTTTCATTGCTGGATGTCAGTTTTCATGAAGCTAGTTACAGATCATCTTAAGAACTAGACAGCTTTTGCAGGTCCTTGGAAGACAAGATTCTTTGACTCTGAATATACATCAGACTCATAGTGTATGTGGGATACCCTATTGAGTACTGGCCACACAATGATGACAAAATCAAGCATGGCTCTTGCTCTCCTGGAGCTTAGAGTTCAGTAATGAGATGATCACATAAGTCAGTGTATCCTTTAAACAGTGATAAGTGCCAGTTAGGTACATGGAATTCCAGATGATTATGAAAGGAAGATTTGACACGGTTAGAAATAATCTGGGAAGGTTTCCCTGTGGACGTTGCATTGGAGCTGTGACTTGAAAGAGCTGATTAAGTAAAGCAGAGAGGAAAAACATTGCAGCCTGAGGGAACAGAGTGTTTAACTGTCATCTCATGGCGGTAGTGGGGTAAGTAAGAGTGTTTTCAGTGAATTTAATGTTCTTGCTTTGTTGATAAAGAATTCAGGGATGAAGTGATAGTAAGAAGTGGATTTATTTTGAGAGAAACATACTCCATGGACAGAGTATGGACCATCTCAGAAGGTGAGTGAGAGCTTTGAAATAGGCATGGTTAGTTTTTATGGGCTGGATATTCATAGGCAAATGAGTGGGAGAATTATTCCATAGATTTTGGGGAAGGGGTGGATATTTCCAACAATTGGGCCACTGCCCACTTTTTGGCCTTTTATGGTTAGCCTCAGAACTGTCTCAGCACTGGTGGGTGTATCATTTAACATGCTAGCATATTACAATAAGTGCATAGTGAGGCTCAAAGTCTGCTGGAAGTCATATCTTCTACTACTTTGAACCTAGTTATTACTTTTTAAAGTCTTGATTGAATTTATTACAATATTGTCTCTGTTTTATGTTTTGGTGTATTTTGGCCAAGAGGCATGTGGGATCTTAGTTCCCTGACCAAGGATCGAACCTGTGCCCCTAGCATTGGAAGGTGAAGTCTTAGCCAGTGGACTGACAGGGAACTACCGATCTTGGACTGAGTTGATTCCAATCAGTTTTTGTCATGTCCTATGGCCATGTCATTCTTGTAAAGGTTGTGCCCTCCCCTCTCCCCTCCTGTTTCAAAAGAGTGTGAAATAAGGCCAGAATGCAGAGAGCAAGGGGATTGGCAGGAGATAAGGAAGAGGAACTGACTGGGGCTGGACAACACAGGGCCACGCGGGGTGCCTTAAGGAGTGTTGCCATTAACACTGGCAGCAGGGGGAGCCCACTATAAGGTTTTCAGGTGGGACTGGGAGGTTGGATGACAGATTTGCATTTTGCAAAGTGCCCACTGGCTGCCCTGTGGAGGATGGTTTGGTTAGGGAGGGCTAGAGTTTGGGGTCTGCAGTCAGGAGATTGTTTCAGCGGTCCAGCCTTAGGTTGGGCTGGGAGGGAATGCCTACAGGGAGATAGACTCAGTATGGGGAAGGGGTGGGAGGGACAGAGGTGGTGATTGTTGAGATAATGGGTAAGAAACAGTTTCTGAGACTCTTATTTCTTGGTCTCCTTCACAGCACTTAGTATATTGCTAGACACACAGTAAAGTCAAGTTTGTTAATTCGGTTGACTCAGGGATGCTTGGATAGCCTGACAGTGATTCTCTTCCTTCAGGAAACTTTCCCGCTTTCCCAGGTTGGGGCACTTTAGTCATCTTAACTTCCAACCCCCACTTCAGATGCCTGTCTCAGGACTATGTTGTCACCTGTGCTTCTAATCAACCAGCTATAGATTTGAGGTCCCAATGGCCCACAATTTGGGTTCAATTACTTTGCCAGAGCAACTCACAGAACTCAAAGAAGCATTGTGCTTACTAAATTACCAGTTTATTATAAAAGGCTATAACTCAGGAATAGCCAGATAGAACAGATGCATGGGGCAAGGTGTGGGGGAGGCGCTGGAGCTTCCGTGGTTTCTCCAAGAGCCCCACTCCCCCCACATCTCCCTGTGTTCACCAGCCTGTTTGTGTGCTAAGTCACTTCAGTCATGTCCAACTCTTTGTGACCCCATGGACTGCAGCCCACCAGGTGTGGGTTACCATGCCCTCCTCTGGGGGATCTTCCCAACCCAGGGATCAAAACCATGTCTCTTACATCTCTTGCATTGGCAGGCAGTTTCTTTACCAATAGTGCCACCTAGGAAGCCCTATTTACCAACCTGAGGATGCTCTAATTCCCTGTCCTTTTGGGTTTTTATAGGGGCTTCTTACCTAGGCATGAATGGTTAAATCCTTGATGTAGACAGTGGGTGATTAAACTCAATAGCCCCCATCCTCTCCCCTCTTGGGAGGCCTGGGCAGTAGGTGGGAGGTGGGTGAGGGGAGGGGAGACAGGGACTGAAATCTTGTAGTTAATTCCCTGGATGGCCAGTTCAGTTCAGTTATTCTGTTGTGTCCAACTCTTTGTGACTCCATGGACTGCAGCACGCCAGGCCTCCCTGTCCATCACCAACTCCCAGAGTTTACTCAAACTCATGTCCATTGAGTCCATGATGCCATCCAACCATCTCATCCTCTGTTGTTGCCTTCTCCTCCAGCCTTCAATCTTTCCCAGCATCAGGGTCTTTTCCAATGAGTCAGTTCTTCACATCAGGTGACCAAAGTATTGGAGTTTCAGCTTCAGCATCAGTCCTTCCAATGAATATTCAGGACTCATTTCTTTTAGGATGGACTGGTTAGATCTCCTTGCAGCCCAAGGGATGCTCAAGAGTCTTCTCCAACACCACAGTTCAAAAGCATCAATTCTTTGGTGCTTAGCTTTCTTTATAGTCCAACTCTCACATCCATACATGACTACTGGAAAAACCATAGCTTTGACTAGACAGACCTTTGTTGGCAAAGTAATGTCTCTGCTTTTTAATATGCTGTCTAGGCTGGTCATAATGTGCTCTCTAGGTTGGATGGCTAGGGTGTTTTCCAAAAGTCATCTCATTAGTATAACAACAGACACCTTAGGAAATTTGTAGGGTTTAGGAGCTCCGTGCAAGGAATGGGGTTGAAGACCACATTTCTTACTATAAATCACAATATCACAGAGGGTATACTTGATTGTGTATATTCACTGCCACCCAGAGTGCTGACATCTGCACCTCCAGCTTGGAGGAGCCCATACCAGCCTTCTCTGGAGGGATGTTGCCTCTGCTGCTTCCAACCAGCATATGCTCCTAACTCTTGTCAACTGAAAAAAAAATACACAGTGTGAGAGCTGTGAGCTAAGTTTTATTTGAGGCAAAATAAGACTATAGCCCAGGAGACAGCATCTCAGGTCTGAGGAACTGCTCCAAAGAGGCAGAGAGGAAGGTCAGTCTATATGTGATTTGGGGGAAGGGGGCATATATGCAATCAAGCAATATTTTTCATAGAAGGTTTCTACTGGTCTTGTGAAGGTTATTGCTAATCATAAGGAGCAGACATCACCGTGAATGATTTTAGTTCTTTCTCAGATATGAGGAGATGCAAGAATTGGGCTCATAAAATCGTCTCCTGAAAATATCTACCTAACTATCTGAAGATCTGTTCTGCCAGTTTTTTCAAGAACAGAGTGCCTTATTTCTAATCTCTACCCTGAGCTCCTTTCAGGGGGTGTTGAAGGTCAGCTGCTGCAACAGCTCATGTAGACATAGATAGCAAGTGCCAATTTGTAGCAGAGAAGGCAATGGCACCCCACTTCAGTACTCTTGCCTGGAAAATCCCATGGACGGAGAAGCCTGGTAGGCTGCAGTCCATGGGATCGCTGAGGGTTGGACACAACTGAGCAACTTCACTTTCACTTTCATGCATTGGAGAAGGAAATGGCAACCCACTCCAGTGTTCTTGCCTGGAGAATCCCAGGGACTGGGGAGCCTGGTGGGCTACCGTCTAATTGCACAGAGTTGGACACAACTGAAGCGACTTAGCAGCAGCAGCAGCCAATTTGTAGGTGGCACTCTCTTCTTATTTACAGCTATAGTGGGTGGTGAACCTGACTGGGCTGAGCTACCTTCCTTGGAGTGGACAATTTGGGTGGTGACCCAGTTAAATTCACATATCTGGAAAAGTGGGCCACCCCCTTGTCATGCCATGCCCACTGGCAGCTGTCTAGTCTCAAGGCTGACATGCTGTAGCCTGTGGCCAAATAGGGCTGCCGCCATGCCTGGGCCCCTCCTTCATTCATTGTCCCAGCTCCCACATCTTCTCTGCCTCCTGCCTTGTGGGGGTAATAGTGATATTGGGGCTGGATCTTAGCTAATTTCACAGCCACCCATATGCTTTGTTATTTTTTTTTTAAAAATTGATGTTAGACAAAACCAGAGCTCTGCACAGTTGCCTTTTAAAATATCTGTGAAATTCAGGTGAATTGCTAATTACCTACATCAAGGCAGGTTGGCAGGGTGGTACCTATGGAGAGCACCTTCCCTAGAAGCCACACCATTGAGTAGGCAGACAGTTATTATAGTCAGAAAGATGTATGTTCAAAACTCAGAGGATGGGGATTGGAAATCTGTGTACAGGCAGCGGGTGTGCTTTCAGTGAAGGGGGATTAGAAGGCGAGGCCAGATCAGCTTACTCACTTCAGTTTTTTAAGAGGGTCATTTTACATTGTTAGAGTGAGAAGAAAACAAAAGAAGTGATGGATGACCCCTTTGCTGCATGGTGCATTTAATCACGGACTGCTCCCAGGCTCTTCTGTCTTCCTAATTCACGTGTTGGATGTAGAGGGAGTCTGGATCGTGTTAGGGGGAGTCTGCTCTTAGCATTTTGTTTTCATTATGGTTAAACCTGTCGACCCTGACCAGACAGGACTGGGGCCCCCTGTGCTGCTGTATACAGTGTCAGCGTCCTTCACAGAAGGCTCTGACCCAAATGGGAATGTAGCTGCTGGCCCAAGAGGTGGTATTTGTGGAGGGGCTGGATGGAAGCTTTCTGCTGAGCCTGGTTTCCCTCTGGTCTGGGTGGATAGTGGTCAGCAGAGACTCTGTGACAGCATGGTGAGAACTGTCTTCCTGGGGGAAAATCATGTGGGGGCCGGTGTAGGGAGCTGGGGTCTAGGGGATGGGGAGGCTGTGAGAGGAAAGACTGAAGCCAGGAGGGGCTGCAGAGGAGGACTTGGCTCTGCTCTGTGAAATCCTGGAGGGTGGAGTGTCCCCATGTCTCTCTCTGCCCAGGGTGAGGCAGCCAGGGCTGAGTGCGGGGAAAGCAAAGGCCAGCACCCTTGCTCACCCACCGTCCTCATTGCTGCACCTGCCACCCACTGCCGTCCGCTCTGACAAGACGGAATCACTGCTGTTCTACCGACAGGCCACGTGTGCTCTTACTTCTGGCCCCTTGCACATGCTGTTCCCTCTGCCTGAAAGACTGTTCCACTCCCTTTGTCTGTAATGCTCTCTAGTCCTGCATGTCTCAGCTTCGCTTGGGCAGCCTTCCCAGCTGTGACGTGGGCTCCCCTAGACACCCTGTGTCTCCCTGTGCTTTCGTCCTTCTCACACAGTTCTTTGTTGCCCCCTCACTTGTCTGTCCATCCCCTGCACTGAGAGCCCCCTGAGAGCGAGGCACAGTGCCCGATATAATAAATACTTAATGGCTTATTAATGAATGTGAATGACTAAGTCTTCCATGCTGCTTCTCTCCCTTTGGTGATGAGAGAAGGGTTATTGATTCTAAAATGTGGGAAAAGAAGTTGCCAGCTCTTTTTCCATCTGTGGGTGATACTGTGCTGAGTTGGCTGGTTCCAGCTCTAGCCCTGCTTCTAGGAATATTCAGTCTGAAACAGGCACATTGGTATATTGGATACATGCAAACCAAGACCTCAGGCAGCTTGTGAATGAAATGAGCAATTAAACCCTTTCCCACTTGGCCTAACAGAGTGGGGTGTGCATTTGGAGGGGGCAATGGAGGGAAGAAACTTGGCAGGGAGCCTCACAAGTGTCTATGGGAAAGGAGAACAAACCCAGGGCTATCTCAGAGCTGGAGGAGCCTGATGGGTTATCTACGTGATTACAACACCATCTCTCACCCATTCTCATTTCCACGCTATTAAATGTACCTTTTCTAACATATCCTTAAAGGGGAAATAAATTATCAGCACCCTACCTATAGCCTACCATGTTATTACCGCTAATGTAACTTCTCAGGGGCAGCCAAGTGCTGTCCATATTTCATAGTCCTTGGCACCCCCAAAGCTATATTGAGCTATCAAGTATTCATGGACACCATCCAGACCTCCCATTTTTCTCTGCTGGCTGTACCCAAAGGTTTGAAGGCAGATTTAAGTACCAGCTGCTTTACCACTGAAGGCTTCAGTTTTGTCCTTCCCATCCCTTTCTTAATTGCGTTATTTCATCAAAGGCAGGCACCAGGCATGGTTTATAAAAGAATTCTCCTGATATTCTGTGGTGACAGCCCATTATGGGTCTGTGGAGATGTCTGTGTCTCACTTCATTTGCTAGGGAATGGTGTTGGGGGTGGTTGGCTCTGAATCTGTCCCTGGGTTGACCGGATGTTTTTCCTCCACTGCTTTCTACCACCACCCACTTACTCTTACCAAGAAATCATGCATCAAAGTGCCTTCTCTCCATCCATCAACCTCCACCTACCCTAAAACATCCCATCAATACCCAAAGCTTGTTCTGTCACCTCTAAGATGTGTGCTGTGACTGGTCACTTTATCTCCACTGACCCCCTTCACTCCACCATCTCTTGTCTGGACTGTGACCGTTACCTCCTGGTTGGTTTGTCTGCTTCCTGTCTTACCCTTTCCAGTCCCTTTGCCCCATAGCTGTCAGAGTGACACTTTCTTCTATACAACTACAACTTTAAAAATGTATGTCTCTGTCTGCCTACCAGCTTTAACACAGCTGTGTCAGCTTCAGATCATTTATTTAAAGAAAAAATCATTGATTTGTTACTAAAGACTCCGATGCCCTTCCCAGCTATTACTTCCCTCTTTTCTCCCAAGAGGTAACTACAAACCTTAATTCCTCATTGTATGTTTTTCACAGTATGTGTATGTTTTTACTACATATGTGTCCACAAGCAAGCATGCATACCATTGTTTTTGCATGTTCTAAACCTCATGTTACAGTATCATACTTGCTTTCTCATCTAACAATTTCTTTTAGGTTTATCCATGTTGATCCATATTCTTCTAGCTCATTCACTTTAGCTTCTGGGCAGTTATCTGTTATGTTCACAATTTTTTTGTCCATCTTTCTGTTGATGGATACTGAGGCATATTTTCAAAGTATAAATCAGATTGTATTTCTTCTTTGCTTAAACTCTTCAGTGCCCTGAGAGGTGGCTATCCCAGGCCACTTACTTGGCTATACCCATGTTAGGGACTGCATAGCCCAACACAGACAGGTACCCCCAGGGGAGGCAGCCTTGGGAGTGGGAGAAGTCCTCTAACTCAGGCTAACTCTCAGTTCAGCCACTCAGTCGTGACCGACTCTTTGTGACCCCATGGACTGCAGCACACCAGGCTTCTCTGACCATCACAAACTCCCAAAGCTTGTTTAAACTCATGTCCATTGACTTGGTGATGCCATCTAACCATCTCATCCTCTGTTGTCCCCTTCTCCTTCTGCCTTCAATCTTTCCCAGCACCAGGGTCTTTTCCAGTGGGTCAGTTCTTTGCATTAGGTGGCCAAAGGCTAACTCTAGGGTTCTCTTTATTCTTAGCTGGCAGTGGCTGCTCTTGGTGGGCAAATAGCAGATCTCACTGGACTCTGCTGCCCTGGTGTTCAGGTCTGGGGAGCTCTGTTTATACTCTATTATGAGCTTTCATGTATGCCTTGCCCTACTACAATATCATTTCCTACTCAGTCCCTCCATTCAGGATGCATCCCTGGGGAGGAGTCTCTTTGAGCTTAATTTTTAATATGACTCTATTTTTAATCACTCATTTCTTCTTTGCCTTCCATAAAGACAGATGATGAGCTTATTCCATGACAGACACTAGGAATTTTAGGAGCCAAGTGTCTGAGCTTTGAGACTTATGGATTTTAGGGACTGATCCCCTCAAATTCCTCCACCCCTCATTGCCTGTAAGACCTTGTCTGAAAGCAGTGAGACACGGTCAGTGGTGTGAGTGGCTCGTCACAAGCCAGTTTTACATCATGGAAAAGCAGATCCAAGCCCATTCCAGCTTGGAGGCTATTGATGCTGTGTGGAGACTGAAAGGGTGTGATTGACCTACTGATACTACAGGTCAGGTTCTGTGGTCCTTGAAAAGGAAATTTATGATTAATGCAAAGGTTTTGAACCATGAGATGAAACCTAGCTTATTTTGAACAAAGGCTCACATGTCCAAAATCTAAGTACCTTGAACTTCTCAGTCTAGCCCCTAAGTACATGCTGTGTCATGGAGTTCAGTGTCAGAGTTTCCATCACAGAGCATACCTTCTTTGGACACACATGGCTATGGGGTGCTGTGCTTTGCTTATTGAGGATTACAGAACAAAGGGATGGAGGTAAAGGCATGCCACATTAACTGAGGGCTTACTATGCCCTTTATAAGTCACATGGTAACTTCTTTTTCCAACCCATTTGTGGGATGCTGAATGTTTCCCATTTACAGAAGTGGAAGTGCTCAGAGGGGTTAAATAACTTGCTCAAGGTGACATATCTAGGGAGGATTGGAGTCTTTCTTCTGCATCTGCCAGGTCCTGGCCCTCTGCAGCTTCTAAGTGGGAAGATAAAACAGGAACTAAGAGAGAATAGGTTTCAAAAACATCCTCAAATATCCTATCCTTAGTTGCAAAGTGGGAACACAGACAGGAAGCCCTTTCAAAGCTCCCTTCTTGTCCTCGGCAGGCTTGTTTCTCCTGGCTGCGCAGCAGGTAGACCCCACGAGGAGTTCTGCTTGGTTTGCTCAGAAATACATACAGGGCTATAGTCCCTGCCAGAGGTTGAAATAAGTCCTGAGTAGACAGGGCAGGATCAGACCGCAGCCCTGCCCTGCCGTGACCTGGATCTCCTGGAGGATGGGGGAAGAAGACCACAGAGGCCTTGAGGAGGGAGGCAGTTGGTCATTCTTTTCTGGGCTGTCACCCCTGACCTGAAGGATGGTAGATAGGGTGGAAACAGCATTTCAGGCAGAAGATGACAATGTAAGAAAGGTCCTCAAGTCTCGGGAGTGGAGTATGGTTGGAAAATGGTGTTCAGGTATGGCTGGAACCAGGAGCAGGTTGGGGCCAGGTGTGGGATGGGATGAACTGGAGTCGTGTTATACAGAAAGCAGACTGGTGAGAGAGAGAATCCGGAGAGAATCCCAGGGAACGGCGACATAGAAGGGATGCAAAGCAGGAGGAGTGCTCACAGGAGACTGAGGAGGTACCAGAACGGAGGGAAGCTGACTGGGATGGACAGAGCCAGAGCATCATGGAAACCATAGGGAGAGTCACACTCAGGAAAGAAGGTGTGGTCAGGGGACCTATGGGAGCGGAGCGCCAAGCCAGGTAAGGATGCATATGTGTGGAGTTAGGGGGCTAGAGGTCAGCGGTCCCCGGGGAAGAGCCGTGTTGTGTCTAACAGGAGTGGAATGATACAGAAGGAAAGCCAGCTGGAGTCCAGGGCCCTGGAAACAGCAGGACTAGACCAGATGCAGACGAGGGCCCCACTCACCGCCTCATCCCTCCTCCAGCCGGACACCCTAGGATTCTGAGATAGTGAGAGGAATGTGGGGAACACTTGGCTCACAGATGGGATCTCAGTGGCCCCTCGAGTGTCAGTTGTGTCCTTGGTTAAGCTAGGCTGACTTAGCTAATGAGCCTTCATTTACTTTACAGTAACAGTCACACCCTCCCAATGCCCATGCCTTCTATCTGTTGTCTTGCGGGGTAGGGAAAAGTTACTGATGCTAGCTTGTCCAGTTTGGTCCAGGACTTTGAAGGTGTTTTCATGGAGTGAAATTGAGTCCTTTCAGGACAATGTTGGTGACAACAGAGGTAATCCAAGCAGATAATTGGAGCAAGAGCCATAGCTATTATGTAGCTGTTCCCACCAGGAGGGGCCCAGGGGAGGTGGGGCCAGGGTGTGGGTGATGGAAGCCTTTGGCGTGGCTTAACAGTCTTTGTATGGTCATCAGTGTTACTGCTCCACAGACTCCTTTGAGAAGGTTGGTTGTGAAAGGTAAGCGAGAGGAAAGCAGCTGAAGAGGGTATGGGGCCAGAGTTGTTAAGGTGGAGGGGGGGTGTGGGGGGGTGACTCACCCATTCAGCTGCTGCACATGCACGTCCTGACTTAGGGAGGCGTCATGGCTGTGAGGATGGACACTTGATGGAGACGAGTAATCACCTTTGTTCTCTAGTGCAGATAAATTTGGTCTCAAGGGAAATCGGCTTCCGCATGCTGCCATCCCCACTTCGGGCCCTGAAGAAGACTTCATTTCTCATGACTTATCAGGATGGAGCACTGTATTTTGTTACCGCCTGTCTTGTAGCAATCCCACATTCATTTTGTTTTCAATTACTGGGCTGTACCTTGAAAGGCCTTATCTAGCGTGGGCACCGCTTGCAGTTCCCCACCCCCCGCCCCCGAGGCATGGCTCTGTGGTCCTGCAGGGGCCTCCTTAGATGCCAGCCCCTTTTCTGTCTCTGCAGTAAGATGGCCTCCTCTGGGTATCCTGGCACCTTGGTCTTGGTGATGACCTAATCACACATCGGTCCCCACTGTGTCCATCTCTTTCCTCTCTGAAGATTTTACTTATTCCTTTATTTTATGAAGACTTAGGAGCCTCAGAGGGCCCTGGGTTGGAAAGGCGATTGCTACAAAACTGTCAGGTATTGAAGTCATACACGTGTAGCTAATTTGTCTGCTTCTGTTTCCTGAATTCAAAAGAGAAACTCAACAAATTAAAATAATTGCTAGGACTCCTTCAGTGCTGAAGCTGGCACCAGCTGCTCAGGAAATTTCAGGATCCTGCCCTGAGTTACAACTCACAGGTTTCTTCCTTGTGGAAGAAATAGCTGGGTCAGGGGTGCGGGGGCCAGCCAGGGTTGGTGTCTGGTGGTAGGGGGCTTCAGAGAGGGTGGCCTTAGTGCCAGAGCAACTCAATTTGAAGTAGATAGAGTGAAATCTGTGTAGTGCTTCCAAGGCAAAGCACAAGAAATAGGAATACCTCTGGTCAGGCAGGATCTGAGAAAAGCAGTTTGTCTTCTGTTTCATCCTATTTCTTCCCTTCCTCCCTTTCTCAGTTGAGCCTTTTCGTTTTGTCCTCCTGCTGCCTTCATTTTGCCCCACCCCCTCCCTTTGTTGATCCTTCCTTTTTTTAAACAAAATATTTTTATTATGTTTTTGGCCACATTGCACGGCGTGAACGATCTTAGTTCCCCCACCAGGGATTGAACCTGCGCCCCCTGAGGTGGAAAAGCACAGAGTCTTAACCATTGGACCGCCAGGGGAGTCCCTGTTGGTCCTTTCATTCATCCACTCTGTGCTGTCCTCTCTGCTGGGTGCTAGAGATGCAGTGGTCGGGAAGATAAACACAAGACAGAATCACCAGGAGTTCTCTGGAGGAATCATGCAGGTTCTGCTGAGAAAGAGTTAAAGGGACAATGTCGTTAGGGGCGGCCTCTCTGAGATGGAAGCAAGAAGATGAGGCCTCAGGGGATGGGTGGGTGCAGGCAAGAGACGCTCCTGACAGGGCTCTGAGAGGAAGCAGCAAGCCCAAGGCCTCCAAGCACGGCAGCTCTTGGAATCCCCTGGAAACTGAGAGGAGCGCTGAGGGTGAGACAGGGAGGGAGGCCGGAAGGGCAGTTGAGGAGCTTGGGAAGAGGCTGGTGCCAATCCACTTACCTCCCCATTCTCCTGGAGAAGCGTCTGTTGTAGTGCTGTTGGCCTTCCCTGCTCCTGTTCCGGGCTGGGCAATGAGTGGCTGCCTTAATGTTTGCTGCCCTGGACTGTGAAGGGCAAGTGATCTCTCGTTTGATTTCACGGGTGTGTGTATGTGCACATGGGTGTTGATTTTATTGGAAACCTCCTGGAGCTCCAGCCTGGGGAGTTCTTTATCTTCTCCCCAAATGACAGGAGTGTGGGTGGCAGATACCAGGAGATGATGGACATCCTGGGGCAAGGAAAGGGACAGATGTCTGAGTCAGGGGTAACTCGTGTGGGGCTGGGAAAGAGAAGGCCTGTGCCTGGCTGGGTGCTGGGGTCCATCGAGGCTGGTGCCTGCTTCAGCAGCCTCCTTTGACTCTGGGTGTGTGCTACGTGCTCTGAGGAGCTGATTCTGCTGGCTTCTTCAGCACACCTGTGGACCCTCGGGAGAAAACTCGTCTGCAAATGCTCACTAGAGAATGTCTCCCTTGCATGGTAATCAAAGAAGACAATGCTCTGTTTTAAGATTCTGATAAAGTTTGTTCCTGCCCTGGGAACCCTCCTTCGCTGGTGGTCACGGGGCTAAATCCTAAGGCCACAAGGCGTGCCATGGTGAGGATGATGATGATGGCAGGGAAGCAGTTCCTGAAGGCCAGGTGTTAGCCGCTGTGCTAAGTGTGCTATGTGGATCATCTTCTCTGAGGGAGTGATAGTCATCACTCCATGTTATAAGTAAGGAAAGCTGCAGCCCAGAGCGGGCATAATTGACCTGCCCCAAGTCACCCTGCAGTGAAATAGCGGAGCTGGGCTTTCTGACCCTGAACCTTTGTGCCTTCCAGCCTGCCAGGGAGGACCGGGGTTCTGAGAGGCAGAGTGGTTTACCCGCATCTACACAGCCACCAAGAACTGGAGGCTAGGTATAAATGCCAGTCTTTTTAATTTTTTTAATTGGAGGATAATTGCTTTCCAGTGTTGTGTTCGTTTCTGCTGTACAACAACTGAATTAGCTGTATGTGTACATCTGTCTCCTCCCTCTTGGTCCTCCTTCCCATCCTCCCATCCCAGCCCTCCCGGTCGGCACAGAGCACCGAGCTGAGCTCCCTGTGCTCTACAGCAGCTTCCCGTTAGCTCTGTCATTTACACGGTGGACTGCCGCCTATGGGGTCACCCGGAGTCGGACACGACTGAAGCGACTTGGCGGCAGCAGCGGTGTATGTATGTCGCTGCTGCTGTCTCAGTTCACCCCACCCTCCCCTTCCCCCGTTGCATCCACATGTCTCTACCTCTGCATCTCTCTCCCTGCCTTGCATGTAGGTTACAGCCTCAGGCTTTCCAGACTTCCTGCAGCCCCTTCCGTGTTCCCTATATCCCTGAACAGTGGCTCCAGGACCCCATCCTTGGACCCGTGCCAGACAGTCTGCATGGGAGTCACCTGGAGAACTGGGAAGTGTGGAATTGTGGGCCCTCCCACTCAGGTTCTGATTTCAGGAAGTGAGATCTACGAATCCATATTTTGGTTGCCCAGTTGGCTTTAGAACATGGACCCAGATACTAACAGCATGAATAATGGTTTTCAGGTCAGGATGTTTCCAGGTCGCTGTTCCTGACCTTTACCCAACTTGCATAGTCCCAGTGTTGGCCGGTCATTCGTTTTCATCTCCAGGTTGGTCACTGTCTTGCCAGGTATGCTGTGGGCAGGTACAGGGTCCGACTCCTCTTTTTGTGCACAGTCTCTGCCACATAGTGAGCACTGTGTGAAGATTCGTGAGTTGAAGGGGTGTGTGAAAGGGGTGTGCGAGCCTGTGTGCTCAGTAGCATTGGACTCTTGGCCCCCATGGACTTTATCCTGCAGGCTCCTCTGTCCCTGAGATTTCCCAGGCAAGAACACTGCAGTGGGTTGCCATTTCCTTCTCCACTGAAAGTGGGTACGTTTACACATAATGAAATGCTCTGTATTTATACAGAGAGTTACCTGTTCTTTCCTGGTCAGTCTGGTGCCTTCGTATGTGCTTTGTACCAAGTGCTGGTACCTTGTCCCTAATGAATACACTATGAGTTGCTTTGAAATGGAGTCTCTCTCTACTAAACTGTTCACACTTCTTCATCAAGTCTCTCTGAAAATTGATGACACAGGCCTAGAAGGTGGTTGGCCAGAGTCCAGGGAGTGTGTTTCTAGGGAGGAGGGCATCTGGAGGGGAGGTGTTAGCCAGATGCTCCTGTGGGACCATCGGCTCTGAGACTCTTGACTGAGCCCTGCAGCAGGCCAGTATCCCTGCACTGGCCAGAGGGACGGATTGGGCTATCTCTGCCCTCAGGGCCTTGGCCATCTGGTGGGAAAGAGACCAAGACAGAGAAACGCTGGTGCAGTCGTTAAGTGTCAACAGGTTGGTCATTCAGATGAGGGCTCCAAAATCCAGGCTGGAGTATGTGGCGAATTCAGGATCTGTCTCCGTGACTTCCAGCAGGGTAACCTCTGGTCTTCCTGTTGTAAAGCAGGGATTGTAATAGCACTGCCTGTACATGCATTGGAGAAGGAAATGGCAACCCGCCCCAGAGTTCTTGCCTGGAGAATCCCAGGGACAGGGGAGCCTGGTGGGCTGCCGTCTACGGGGTCGCACAGAGTCGGACAGGACTGAAGCGACTTAGCAGCAGCAGCAGCAGGACATGCAGTAAACACTGACAAGTATCAGCAGAGTAACTGAGAGCTGCAGAGCTGTTGAGGTAGCTTCCCAAAGAAGGAGGTGTCTGAGTTGTGTTTTGAAGAACAAGTGAAATCCAGCCAGGAGCAGGGGGGCAGTGCAAGTGCGGGGACCTCAGAACCACGGTGTGTGTAGGGGTGTGTGTTCCATGAGGGGAGCTGCAGGCTGCTTGCTTATCGAGAGGTGTGGAGTTTTAGGGGGTGGGGAGCTGAGAGATGTGCCCAGCAGAGCATATCATTTTTTCTTCTCTTTTGGGGTGGGGGGTGGGCTACCATGTGGCCTGTGGAGTCTTAGTTCTTTGACTTGGGATTGAACCTGTGCCCCTTGTGGTGGAAGCTTGGAGCCTTAACCACTGGACCACCAGGGAGGTCCCTGACTGAGCATTTTAAATTTTGTTTCAGAGTTGATGGAATCTTCTGGAAGACATTAAGCAAAGAAGGGGGCATAGCTGAGCTTTACATATGGTCTGTGTAGAGGCAGACTCTGAACTCTTCGACCGTGTGCTACTCAAGCTGTGGGTTTCTTCTAGTGAACCCACCACTGCAGAATTATTTTCAGATTGTTGTCCTCAGGCCCCTTTTAGCCAGTAATGGAGGTTTGGCAGATGAATGCCTGAGGGGCTGGAGCACTGGGGACGTGTCAGCTCCATGACCAGGTCTGACCTGCCGTGTCCAGCAGTCTCCCGGAGGATGGAAGGGAATCAGCAAGCAAATCCTTATCAGATTTCCCAGGCAGGCGTCTGCCTGGCCAGATTTAGATTATCATACATTATCCTCAGCTCAGAGAACTTGTGATGATGGCAAGATTAGCTCACACTTTGCATTTGCCCTGGGAGTTTACACAGCAGCGAGCCTGTTTGTCAGCTAATGCTCCTAAGTTTCTAACCTCCGTGGGGACCACACTTCCAGCTCTGTTTAATGCTTTATTCAAATCCAGCAAGAGAGATGCAAAGCTGATGGAGAGTTAGAAGCTTCAGGAGTTGGAAAGCTAGCTTCGGGGCTCCTCTCCATCTTGCCCTGTGACTGTTTCTCTCATTCTCTCCATCCAGCTCAGAAGTTTCATTTCTAAGGCTGGCTTTTGAGAGAGCCCCATGCTGTCAGCAGAACCATGGTCCTCACAGCCCCCTGTCAGTGGGTTCTTCTGGTTTATCCTGATCCCCCATGACTGATAACAGGAAGGACCCAAAACACCTCCTTTGGTATCACTCTTCTTCCTAGAAACTGACACTGGGGCGTACACTGACTATTGAATAAGGTCTAAACTGCCTAGCACAGAGCTTATGGTTCTTCTGTTCTCGTTTGGGCCTGGACCAGCCCCACATACGTGCAGACTGGAGCATTCATTCCTCCCCATGTCTTCAGTTTCCTCTCTTTCCCTGTTCAGGCAGGCTGCTGCTTCTCCCCAGGATGCTTTAGTCCTGCTGGAAAACATCTTTGCTTCTCAGTGCCCAGCCAAATCTCATTCCTCTGAGACCGTTCCCTTTCTGCTGGGAGCACCTGTGCTTCCCCTGTGTGTTTTTGCTCCAAGTTAGGGTTGTTTATGGGGCTTCCCATGTGCTGCTAGTGGTAAAGACCCCACCTGCCAATGTAGGAGAAACAAGAGACATGGATCCAATCCCTGGGTCAGAATGAGCCCCTGGAGGAAGGCATGGCAACCCACTCCAGTACTCTTGCTTGGAGAATCCCCATGGACAGAGGAGCATGATGGGCTACAGTCTATAGGGCCACAAAGAGTTGGACACTACTGAAGCTACTAATCACACACACAGGGTTGTTTGTGAGCATGGTGCTCTAAGATTGAAGGTGCTTGAGCTTATGAGCCTGAGGTCAACTTTATCCCCATGCCCTCCCTCATTGCCCAGGCCAAGACCTCACATGTTGACAAGGTCGCATTCTGTTCCAAGTCAAACCTAAGCAAGCCATCTACTAGATCACACATTACTTTGGTTTTCTGTTTGGAGGATGAGGATAGTACATGGCTCGTTCATGGGCTTTTTGTGTTTTTCCCGTCATCCTGGTGGCCTGAATTCTGGGGTATCTGTTTTGAGACTGTGGTCGTCAGAGTGTGGGAAGGAGGGATGCTGAGGAGGGGAAATGAGGTCTCCTCTTGGCTCTGGAGCCACTGGCTTCCTGGTTTTCTTCCAGCCAAGTGCTGGAGGGAGGAGGGGTCTTGGTGTCATAGCAGAGGTGGTTGTGGGGTGGCCAAAGGCATAGTGCCAGGGAATCCAACAGCCCCTGGAGCAATGACCGGGATCCCCAAGAAGCTTACAGGCAGGGTCTTTGGGAAATAAAACCCACTGGCTTTGGGTTTAGGAAGCTGGAGATTTCTTTGAGTTTGATGTTCTCTCCTACAAAACGAGGATCATAATGTGTAACCCAGAGTCACTGAGGAATAAGATGCGATAATTGAGGAAAGGAGCCTGGTGCTTCAGAGAGTCAAATATTTAGACTAGTCAGGGTCGACTTATAAACATTATTGTTACAAAAGGTGATATAAATGAATGGCATCATCTTACACATGCATCTTTCTTGCTTGCTTTGCAAAGTATGTTAAACTCAGCTTGATAAGTGCTGGAGTGTCCCGGGTGCCTGGTTTTCTGGGCCAGCTGTGTAGGGGTGAGGGGTGGAGTGAAGTCGGGGCTCTCACTGCTGCAGGACTCCAGTGGCCCCAGCTCAGCCACTTGGCGATGGGGTGACCTTTGGTGGGTGATGAAACCTTCTGGAGTCTCAGTTTCTTCACTGTAAAATCGTGATGCTGATGGTCCCTTTGTGGTCTTATTCTACAGAGGAAAGGAGATGATTCCTGTCAAGCTGTGTTGTCTAGCATCTGGAGAGGGCAGAGTCCACATAAGCGAGGGGCCTGGACAGAGCAAGGCACGGCCTCAAGGAGTGCCTCGTCCAAGAAGGGGGTGACTTCACTTAGGCTGAATCCTCACAAAAGCCCTAAGCATTAGACAGAGAGTCAGTGCTCTGAATCCGTCCTTCTCAGTAGAGTCAGGGCCCTGGCACACATGGCACCGCTAGCAAGCACTCCCCTGGGGCTTGGAGCAGCTCTGCTTCCTCCCTCTCTTGCTGCCCAACCTGGACATGAACTTTAGTTCATCTCTGCTGGGCAAAAAGCAGGGCAGACCATTGATTAGTGCTCTGCAGGACTTAGGCTGTTACTTAGAGGGATTTCAGGCTGTGAGAGTGGTTGGAAAAATAGGTGTCATGGGAAAGTGTCCCTCCCTTAAAGACAGAAATAGTTCTTGGGGCTTCAAGACACCCCAACAAAGCGGAGGAGGGACGGGAGGACCCCTGCAGTTCTTCCAGCGCTGGGAGCCTGCAATTCACCATGTGTGAGGACTTAGATGTGTGAGTTAACTAATTGGTGACATTATGCCCTGCTAAGGGCTGAACACATGGCTGAACATTTTCTCAGACACCATCGGAACTTAGATCAGACTCTCGCCCAGGGACTCAGAGCCAGGCCTTTATTTTTACATCAAATGGGGAAAAGGGGCCAGATATCTTGCTTTTTCACTAGCTATAAATAGAAAACTGCTCCCTTTAATTTTTTTTTTAACCCATTACAAGTGTGGCTCTTAGCAGATTTGGGATGGAGTTGGCCTTTCCCACACAGTCCCATTTTTGTAATCAAAATCTATTTTTCGTGTCGGAGGAAAATAATGCTAAAGTTCGAATAACCTGCATGGCTTTAGAAATGCTCCATAACCAGTCACTTATTAATCAGTGTGGGAAAGAAACTCAGTATCCTCAACCGAACATGTCTTCTTGTTTCTGGGTACCTCTTTTTCTGGGCCTGGTGGTGTGCCAGGCACTGTGCAGTCCCTGGGGATGCAGAGGAACTTTTAGCCCTTTGTTAAGGTTATGCCAAGCTCCTGCCATGCTCTAGGCACTTTTCTAAGCTCTGGGATACACAACAGGAAAGATCACTGCTCTTGTGGGCCTGCATTTTATTGGGAGAGATAAAGAAATAGCAAAGACTGCTAAATGCTGCCAAGAAAAGTCGGGATGTGATGGAGGTGACTTCTTTACAAAGTGAGCTCGAGAAGGGTTCTTTGGAGACACGTAGCGTATAAGTAACCAGGAGGAGCCAGGGAGCGATGACCTGGGGAGAACCATTCCAAGCATAGTGAAGACTCTGAGGCTAGAACCAACTTCCTGGTAAAGGGTCAGAAGGAAGGTGAGCCACCGTGTCTGGACCCAAGGGTGAGGTGGCCAGGGATGAGGGCAGAGAAATGGGCCGGGTCCACATCATATAGTATCTTACAGGCCATGGGGGAGGCTTTCTGAGCCATGCAAGCAGATTTCAAACAGGATTCAAGCTTTAATGGAATTCATATTTCTGAATGATGACTCTGGATGCTTCCTGAAAGGGAGACTACGGGACCCGAGGGGAGGAGAAGTGGTCCACTCCTGCTGCAGGTGTCCAGAGAGACCATGAGGATGGAGAAAAGAGGCCACATGCAGGGTACAGTTAAGAGGAGGACCAGTGAGACTGATGGATGGTGTGGCCGGAGGAATCGAGGTGACTTCCTAAGTGTCTGGCTTCAGGGCCAAGTGGGTGATGCTCATGTTGACTGAGATGGAGAAGACCAGGTGAACGTGTTTTGCAGAATCAAGAATGTTGTTTTTGGACATGAAGTGTAGCTCTTCAGACCCATGTAGGTGTTGGAAGAGCAACTGGGCCCTCAGGAGAGGTCAGGCCTGGAGCCGTAGAGCTGGGGCCCAGTGTCCTCACAGAAGCCCAGGGCACCGTCTTTCCCTCTCGAGCCCACAAATACTAAGTGCTTCTCGAGTCCCCACAAGCTTCTCCTCTGACACTTGCTGTGATTCCAGATTTGATCCCTGCATCCAGCGGGGGCTGGGAATCTGGAGGCAGAGATAATATCAGTGTTGGGCCAGTGTAGAGGTGGGTCAGTGGTAGGCTGGGTCTGAACAAATTACACTGCTTATTTCTGCCCCTTCCCACTAAAGGTGCAGGACTGGGATGAGGGGCTCCAGCTCTGATCTCTCAGGGCAAAGTGAGCCAGCTGGCCTGGCGTAGACTCTGTCATCCCCCAAACTTGGTAGAAAAGGACCTTGGGTTTCTGAATTTGACTGTTGCTTTGCCATCCAGTTACTGCCAAGGTCAAGTTTCTTGGCCTCCCTGAGCTTCAGACTCTTTATTGTGAGGTATGCCCAGCATGTTTTCCTTTGGCAAATTGTCAGGATGGCTTGCAGATGGATGCTTGGTGCATAACCAACATCAGAACAGGATCAGCATGACGGTCCCCTCTGTAGCCCCTGGTAAGGTGTACAGTGACTGTTGAGAAATTTCTTTTCCTGGTTCTACAAAGTGTGTGTTTACCATGTGTTAAGCATAGGGGTTTGAGAGATTAAACAGACAGATTTCTGTTCTTGTGGAACTTGTGTTCTAACAAGAGAATCAATGGTCAATAATCAAACAGATCAGTTCAATTCAGTTGCTCAGTCATGTCTGATTCTGCGACCCCATGGACTGCAGCATGCCAAGCTTCCCTGTCCTTCACCAACTCTCAGACCTTGCTCAAACTCATGTCCATTGAGTCAGTGATGCCAACCATCTCATCCTCTGTCATCCCCTTCTCCTACTGCCTTCCGTCCTTTCCAGCGACAGGGTCTTTTCCAATGAGTCGGTTCTTCGCATCAGGAGGCTAAAGTATTGGAGCTTCAGCTTCAGCCTCAGTCCTTCCAATGAATACCTTCCACTGATTTCCTTTAGGATTGACTAGTTTGATCTCCTTGCAGTCCAAGGGACTCTCAAGAGTCTTCTCCAACTTCACAGTCCAAAAGCATCAGTTCTTCAGTGCTCAGTTTTCTTTATGGTCCCACTCTCTCATCCATACATGACTACTGGAAAAACCATAGCTTTGACTAGACAGACCTTTGTTAGCAAAGTAATGGCTCTGCTTTTTAATATGCTGTCTAAGTTGGTCATAGCTTTTCTTCCAAGGAGCAAGCATCTTTTAATTTCATGGCTGCAGTTACCAGCAGTGATTTTGGAGCCCCAAAATATAAAATCTGCCACTGTTTTCATTGTTTCCCCATCTATTTGCCGTGAAGTGATGGGACTAGATGCCATGATCTTAGTTTTTTGAATGTTGAGTTTTAAGCCAGGTTTTTCACTCTCTTCTTTCACCTTCATCAAGAGGCTCTTTTGTTCCTCATCACTTTCTGCCACAAGGGTGGTATCTGTATATCTGAGGTTATTGATATTCCTCCTGGTAATCTTGATTCTGGCTTGTGCTTCATCCAGCCTGGCATTTCACATGATGTACTCTTCATATAAGTTAAATAAGCAGGGTGACAACATACAGCCTTGATGTACTCCTTTCCCAATTTGGAACCAGTCCATCATTCCATGTCTGGTTCTAACTGTTGCTTCTTGACCTGCATACAGATTTCTCAGGAGGCAGGAAAGGTGGTCTGGTATTCCCATCTCTTTAAGAATTTCCACACTTTGTTGTTTTCCACACAGTCAAAGGCTTTGGCGTAGTCAGTGAAACATAAGTACATGTTTTTCTGGAACTCTCTTGCATTTTCTTTGATCCAGTGGATATTGGCAAATAGATAGATGAGCCCATTTCTGGGCGGTTTGGTGCAAAGCTGCTGGATGGTTGGGAGGCCTCTAGAGAAGGTGGACATGTTTGTGAACTGGGCCGTGGGGTGGGATGACTGTTCCAAGGGCTCGGGGTGAAATGGCCCCAGGGATTCATCTCTCCAAAGCTGTTATCCCTTCTCTCCTCCATAGGCATGGAGGTGATCTCTGGAAGGTGGCCACAGAGCAGGTGTGTTCCCCTCCCCTCCCTGGAGGTCCTTCTGTTTCCCTGGCCTGATGGCCACACTTTTACTGGACTGGCTCCACTTAGGACCGGAGGTCATGGGATTTTTCTCTAATCTCCCCTCTGGGAGGCTTGGCGAATGATGCTCCCCTCCCTGCCCCCACACCCACACCCCCCACACTCCATCTGAGATCTTGGTCCCTCCAACTCCTCCTTCCTCTCACTGGCTGACACCAAAGACATTTCTTTAAAAGACTCTTCAAAGTAAATGCTCGGGGCTCCCCTTCCTCTTATCTTTGAGTCCGACAGCATTTTGGTGGAAGAATTTTTTAGCGTGCATTCCTGTGAAGGAGAGTTTTAAACTTTGTTATCTCACAAGCTCTCCATTTTGTGCCCCTCCTTCCCAAACCCCTACATTTTCCCCTCCCCAGCCTGTTTAAACCTGTTTTCCTGAAGTATTTCTTGCATCTTCTTTTCTTATCTGTTACTCTCCTCTTTGTCACTCCCTCTTGATTCCAGCCTCCCTCACTCACGCATTGCACCTTGGTTCTCTCTTATCTTCTGTCTTGTCCAAGCCAGGCGCCCCAAGTTCCTTCACCCAGCTGCCGCCAAGGGCTATTTTTCTCAGAGAAGGGCCATCTGGACTCCCTCCTACCCTGGATCTCTTTGAAATTGGCTTTGATAATGTGGGATGCCCCTGGCACACCTGTGCCATGGGACACCTGCTTTGCCCACTGGCTGAGGTTGCCTGATTTCAAAGAAAGAAAATGTTGTCTTTGAGTCCACATGGTAGATTTTCTCTGGAAGGAATTGCTGCAGATACTAAGAGAACTGCACACCCCACATGCCATTATCAAGGGGGCAGATGTGGCTCTACAGACTGTCCATTCTCCTCTGTTCCCTGACCACACCGTGTCCAGCCTTATGTTAATGAATGAATTCCTCTAGTCTCTGGTGGTTTATTCCTTTCCGTAGGTTGCAGTTCCAGGCATTGGGTGCTGCTGAAAAATTTCTGGTAGAAGGGGACATGATCAGAACTTGCAAAAAAGGAAATCAGAGGGTCTTGTGGTTATGCTCTTATATTGTCAGACCTGATCACCAGCTTTCTGCCCACCCCCAACCACCACTCCCTCCACCACCAAGAAGGCACTTTAGGAGAAGGTCATAAGAAGAGGACATGGGATCCTTAGGATTTTGTTGGTATTGCATCAGCTGTTGTTACATTTGGTTTAGTTCAGTTCAGTCGCTCAGTCGTGTCCAACTCTTTGTGACCCCATGAATCGCAGCACGCCAGGCCTCCCGGTCCATCACCAACTCCCGGAGTTCACTCAGATTCACGTTCATCGAGTCAGTGATGCCATCCAGCCATCTCATCCTCTGTCGTCCCCTTCTCCTCTTGCCCCCAATCCCTCCCAGCATCAGAGTCTTTTTCAGTGAGTCAGCTCTTTGCATGAGGTGGCCAAAGTACTGGAGTTTCAGCTTTAGCATCATTCCTTCCAAAGAAATCCCAGGGCCGATCTCCTTCAGAATGGATGTGCAGTTTACTGGGGCTTCCCTGGTGGTTCGGATGGTAAAGAATCTGCCTACAATGAGGGACACCTGGGTTAGATCCCTGGAGAAGGGAATTGCAACCCACTCCAGTATTTTTGCCTAGACAATTCCATGGTCAGAGGAGCCTGGTGAGCTTCAGTCCATGGGGTTGCAAAGAGTCAGACACGACTGAGTGGCTAACACACACAGAGCATGCAGTTGTATTAAGCACTATTTTTCTTTGATCCACACCAGTCTTCAGCCCGTCCTGCTCCTCTGGCTGATCTGTATTGATGAGAATATCATTCTGGATTATTGCCTTTTCTGATGAAGAAAAAATCTTTCTGAGGACTTAACAGATGATGAGTCCCTGTCATCAATTTTAATTATTGATAGAAAAAGGTGTCTGTATGTGTATATATACACACAGGAACACACGCAATGGATTGTGGCAAGGGGGATTTTTGTAACCATGGGAAGCCTGTCAAGATTCTGAGCCTTTCAGTTACAACATTTCAGGTTCATTATACCAAAGTCTCAATGTCCCTGGACGCAGGCATGGATCTTTCCGGCTTCTAGGGTGTATGCTAAGTCGTGTCATTGACCTGCTTGTTCTTGTATCCGTGGCCAAGGATGGAGCAGTGCTGCTTCTTCCAAGAGTTTTGGGAGGCCTGAAGGGAGCCCTCAGCCTGAGCCTGTTTGAGATGACCTTGATGGCAGATGCCTAAAAGAATCGAGGACAAGCTGACCATTTGTGTGATTAAGGGACGGGCTCTTTCTCCCTTGAAGACAAATAAAGCACATTCTGAGATTTGCTATGTGCTTTTCATTGTAGGAGCTTCTAAAGCAAGATGGATTCCTTACTTTAATGGTTGTTGCCTTAGATTAATTCAATCATTAGAAAGATTAGGTAAAAATTTAACGGTGTTGGCAGTCCCCGGGGGTTGTGACCCAGCTCCAGAAACCTCTTTTTATAGCATTAGAATTAGCATCAGTGTTGTCAAAAATAGATGTGCAAGCCTTCTGCCTTCACTATTATTACAAATATGTTTTTAATTTTATTGTGAAAGTGTTAGTCACTCAGTTGTGTCCAACTCTTTGCAACCCCATGGACTGTAGTCTACCAGGCTCCTCTGTCCATGGAGTTCTCCAGGCAAGAATACTGGCATGGCTAGCCATTCCCTTCTCCAGAGGATCTTCCTGATGCAGGGATTGAACCTGTGTCTCCTGCATTGGAAGTGGATTCCTTACCATCTGAGCCACCAGAAAAGCCCCTACTACTATTGCAAATATGTTTTAATTTTATTGTGAGTTTTGAACAAATATGTGTCTTTTCCAAAGGAGTCACTGCTTATTGCTTGTCATAAACAGATGTGTGTTTGTGTTGAGGTCTATCTGCATACACAGAGCTAAATCATGTTGATCTAAATGGATGGTTGTTGTGGGAGTGTGTGTGGACTGGGATTGGTGGGGCTGAAAGGGCTGGTTTAGGAGCTTTCTGTATGCCTGGTACTCTGTGAAGCACCTTATATGGATTGTCTGACTTATTGCTTGACAACTCTATAAGATAGCTATAATTATTTTTCCACTTCAAAGATAAAGAAATTGAGGTCAAGAAGAGTTAAGTAACTTGTCCAAGGTCAAGGAAAAGCTAAAGCTGGGATTAGAACCTGGAGCCTAAGTTCTAAATCACTACGTTATATTGACTGACAGTAACACTTAGTAGAACAATTCAGCAATTCCCGATAGTGGAGAGACCAAACCATAACACACGGCTATCAATCTCCTACTGTACTTTGTCCCTGGTGCAGCTGTACTCTGCCCCACGCAACTTACGTGGGAACTATAGCAATCCAACATTTGCACTTTGTAAAGATGTTGCATTTAATTGTAAATCACATGCAGTTATATCATGATTTTGCTCAAAGGCCTCAGTTTCCCTCTGCCTAACCAATCTACCCGTGCTTTATTGTCGCCTGTGATCACTTGTTTTACCTGCCCACAACTTCCTCAGGTCTCAGATTACCCATTTTTCAGAGCCCACCTCCAAGTCCCCTACCTATTTTCCCCCTTTCTACAAGCCTTCTTCATGCCTGGTGTAGGTCACAATTTCTCTCTCTTCATGAGTCTCATTCCGTGGTAGTTTGTCATTTTTTTTCTCCTGGACACTTGGCACCTTTATGTAATTTTGTAAACTCCTCAAAGGCAGGGACCAGCTGAATTATAGACACTTAAAAAAATGAGTAGGAGTTAGATCTGCATAGGGGTGTGTGTGTGTGTGTGTGTGTGTGTGTGTGTGTTGAGGTATGGGAGAGCTTTGGTGTGTGGGACACAGCATGTGTAAGAAGGCAGTGGTGGCTCTGTCCATGACAAGGTCTCATTTCTGGGTGATGCCTTCTGCATGGGGTGCATGGTACCGCTTCTCCTCTTATTCCTTTCCATGGACATGTGCTGGATTCCTCTTGCTGGCTGTGTCCATTACTCATCAGAGAACACTGGGGCTGGTGAGAGGGCGAGGAATTCCTTGATGCTGAGCCTGGATGGCATTCCTTCCTTAATACCAACTCCTGGGTGCTTGGGCCTGCCCATAAACCTGCTTTGGAACAGCTCCCTTATAGAGTGGAGGCTATCACCTGTCTTGGGCATGAATCTTTTTGCCTCTGCCCATCTAATACAGATACCTGAGTCAGGTGTAAGACGATGGACAAGACCGGGTACCAAGGGGTGATGCCACATATCAGGACTGCTAACTGCAAAGGACAGCTAGGACATGGTTCAAAGGAGACCAACAAATGTGATTGTGGGGTTGGAAATTAGGGCATGTATGAAAAATAATTAGGAATTGTAGCCTCAGGAAAAGAAGCCTGCGGGGAGACCTAGTAATTGTCTTCAAGCATATAAAAGCCAATTATACCACCGAGTCAGGTCAGCCTGCCTCTTCCCCGTGGAGAGGAGAGAAGTATGTTTAAACTTGAAGAGCACAGACTTCCACTAAATGTGGGATTGTTTGCTGCTGGTGCAAGCTGTTGCAAAACTGCTCACATCAGAGTTGGAGAAGGCATCCCTCTTTCTTAAGGAAAACTTTAGGGAGAAACTGGGGACTGACTTGGGTGTAGCTCAGCCTTCTTTTGGCCTTCAGGACATGGTCTTTGGGTTTGACTATGAAAGACACTGTAATAGGTGCCTGAGGCTAATCTTCAAGTGGCATCATTTGATGGTGAGGTTACACCCGAAGCTCCTAGCTCTGCCTTTTCCTGACTGTGTAAATTTGGACAAGTTACTTGTCTTCTCTGAGTATCTCTTCCCTTTACTACAAACTGGAAATAATAATACACTTTGTGGCACTGTTGCGAGGATTAAATGGTAACAGGTAGACAAAGAATGTAGTAAATATGTAACACAGTAAAGAGTTCTAAATATACAGTAGCTAAATATTTACAACAAGAAACATCTAGTCTTTACCCTGGTTTTGTTGATGGGATAAATGCAGAGATAGTTGTTCAGTGGGCAGAGCCAGACTAAGATTTTTCGGATCCTTAAGCTCTGACCCCATAGGCAAATCAAAATGAAATCCATGCTGAACTACAAAATAGATGCAGAAAAGCCGACACGATTCTGATGTTTACCCTGACTCTAGTCCACAGCTTGATGGTGCTGAGTTGTCTTTGAAATATCAGTCTCATAAAAATACTTTTGGTACACTAAGCACACGCTCTGTCTGCTGGCTGACTAATCCGGGCTGGTGATGAGATGGAGAAGCAATTGGATTACAGCTTCCATCTCTCGCTCAACAAACAGTTCTTGATCAGGCAGCATCTTGGGTGCAAGAAATAGAAGCCAACTCCCTTGGCTTAAGAAAATTTCAGAAACGGGTTATTTGAGAGAAGGATGACAGGAGTTCAAGGTACAGCTGGGGTCAGGGATGGGCTTGAACACTGGACAAGAACCGAGGGCCCTGCTGAAGGTCATACACTGGCGCATACATACACATACATCAAGTCCAAGTGCTTGGCTGTGGTGAATGTGACCCTCGGATTTTCCGAAGATTCTGAAAGAGGTCTGGGGCTTGGGCTCGGACCACATGCTTATCTGCTACCCCAGGCCTCAGGAAAAAGAGGGATCTGGTCTCTTCACCATGGGAAGAAAGGCCGACATCAATGGAGACCACACCCCATGACCGCTATGTGGAAAGGTGCTGGAAGAAAAGGAGTGAAATATTGGATGGAAAGAAGAAGGCAGGTATCCAGACACATTCTTCACGTGCTAGGCCCTGTGCACCACCAGCGTGATAGCCAGTCATGTGCTCAGCTGGTTTTGCCATCTCCACCGTTTGCCTGCCTGTGTGTTTTCTTCCTGTCTCTACAGGGAGCCTCTAGGTTCCAGGAGGGCAGGGACCCCAGGTGATGAGCTTTGTGTCCCTTAATGTGGCACTCAGTAAGTGTCTGGTCATTTGGTGATCAGTTGTATCACGGGTGATCAATTGCATCACTGTTGATCAGATTTTGAAGTGAGTTCACCTCAGGCGGCGAGAACAGATGGTGATTGGGTGTCCCTGGTGTCAGGAGTGTTTATCAGATACTGGGAGTGTGCAGTTCAGGCTAGAAACTGCCCCTTGGCTTCAGAACACCCACAGATACATCTCTATGATTACCAGCTGTGTTCCAGCATCGTGTACTGTAGGCCTGGGTCTCTGGCAGGGAGGTTGAAAAATAAAATAAACTCATCCCCTCAACTGCTTTATTAAATAATGCACAGATGACAGGGCATGAAATATTGATGCATGGAGAGCTCGTCCTCCTGCAGGGGAGAGGGACCGCTGGATAATTGGTTTTTCTATGTGGCAACTAAGATAGCTTGGAAATACTCTTACGATCCCCCTTAATGGATCAAACCCTATCTATTAATGGAGAAATGGACTTGGTGAGTCTTGTTCTCCAAATCCTCATTATCCTGGTGTAACCGAGACAGCGAAATGAATGGAAGGTCACAGCAAAGTATCGACGTTTCCATAGAAATCAGCATGCAGGATCAGCCACTTCCTGTGGGTTCAGTCTGAGGGCCCATTCTGACCACCTTTTTTACAGATTGGTGGAGAATTATTACATTTTTCAATCCATCTGGAAAACTGAGAAATGTTGGTGATGCTCAGGCCGGGGCTGCATTTCTGTGGTGCTGAGTGTTTCAGGGCAGGTGTCGTGGAACTCCTCCAGAACTCTGTTCTAGGGAGGTAAAGTATGAAAATGTACAGTTCAAAGGCCAGATGCTCAGGCCATTCACCAGCCAGGGAAGCAGGCTGTCCCTGGTGATGTAATATTTGAGACATGCATGGTGCCCCTGAGCAGCTGCTCTGGTAATCCGACTGGAATTTTAAGTCTCAGTAGCTCAGTCTGACATGACTGGGCGACTTCGCTTTCACTTTTTGCTTTCATGCATTGGAGAAGGAAATGGCAACCCGCTCCAGTGTTCTTGCCTGGAGAATCCCAGGGACGGGGGAGCCTGGTGGGCTGCCGTCTATGGTTGCACAGAGTTGGACACGACTGAAGTGACTTAGCAGCAGCAGCAGCAGCTCAGTTGGTAAAGAATCTGCCTGCAGTGCAGGAGACCTGGGTTCGATTCCTGAGTTGGGAAGATCCCCTGGAAAAGGAAATAGTGTCCCACTCCATTATTCTTACCTGGAGAATCCAATGGACAGAGGAACCTGGCAGGCTACATACAGTTCATGGGGTCACAAGAGTCGGACACGACTTAGCAACTAAACCACCAAACCACCACCAACCTTATAATTGAATGTGTGTGGGTAACATAAGTTTATTAGAAGGGTACATACAGTCCCTGTCATGTTGCCTTCTCAGACAAGAATGGCAGTTCACACTCCGGTGTGAGTTTCTCTTTGTAGGGATTATTAGCTGATGAGCTCAGCAGGCCAAGAGATGCTATTGGATGCCCACTGTGTGCCAGCGTAGGCTTTCTTCTCTTGCCCCCTCCTTTTTTTGGTCATTTGTAGTGTTTTGTGACAGTTGTTTTGATCCAGGAATAAGTGGGAGTTGTCTGGATGTAAATGCAGATGTGCTGTGCTGCGCTTAGCCGCTCAGGCATATCCGACTCTTTGCAACCCCGTGGACCGTAGCCCGACAGGCTCCTCTGTCCATGGGGATTCTCCAGGCAAGAATACTGGAGAGGGTTGCCATGCCCTTCTCCAGGGGATCTTCCCAACCCAGGGATCGAACCCAGGTGTCCCATATTGCAGGCAGATTCTTTACCATTTGAGCCACTGGGGAAGCCCATGAATATAGATAGCTCTCAGTTACTTACAGCCCATGAGTATGTTTTCCTCATTCAGCCAACCTTTACAGAGCCTCCATAACCAGCTAAATTCCGACGTCTCTTAAGTGATTGGTATAAAGGAAACACCTGTGAAAAGAGACCGAGCATTTGGATTTGGAACAATAGATTTGACCTTGGCCTGGCCCTGTCCTAGCTGTGTGCCCCGGGGGCAGTGACGGAACCTCTCTGAGTCTTGTTTTTGCTTTTTCTTTTTTCCCCTGATCAGTGAGATGAGAAAACTTTATTTCCCAGACTTCTGGGGAGGCTTAAATGACACAACCTGTGTGAATGCACCTGTATTTTCTGATACATTGTGGGTGTTGTCTAAATATTGATAGAGTGAGATTCTCACACACTTATCCATGAGGGATTCCTAGAGCTGACAGAGTTAGTCAGCAGAGGGGTGAGCCTGGGCAGACAGCCCTTTGATGAGATTCTTAAGAAGGATTAAAAAAAAAAAACAACAAAACTTAATTTGGTAGAGGAGTAATGATTTAGATCCAATATTCACATAGAAAAATGGGTTATTTTGAATGTTCTTGGTCCCATTAACAAAATTAAATCTAGTGGTGAAAATTTATGGGGCAGCAAGCAATCTGTCTTGCCTGATGGTGCTCAAAAGTCCAAATGAATACTTCATCTAACCTCCCTGCTTTTCAGAGTTTAACAGTGTGTGAACATTCACATTTCAAACAAGGTGGTCCTCATGCCACTGTGTGTTTTTATTATCTGTGTGAAATACACAACTTTGACATAGATGGTCTGCCGACAACTTACATTTTCTGAGAAACCACATTGAATAGACAGAAATACAATGTATATTAATGAAAATAGTTGTCTGCTTGGCATAAGACCTTATGGATTAACTGCAGGTGTGTGGTTTGTAGGAGGGACAGGAAAATCGAGAGACCCACACTGGTGTGGAGTGGCCAACAGGTTGAGTGTAGGCTGACAGGCTGTGTCTTCCAGCCTCATCTTTACTCTTGGAGGCAGACAGACCAGGATGTGAGTTCCTCTAGCTGTGTGACCTTGGCCTAGTTATTTGACATCAGTGACCCCCGTTTCTGCACCTAACAGCTGGGGTACCGATACCTCCTCCTCAGGGTTGCTAGCAGGATTTAACGAGATGGATGGTGCATGTGGAATGCAGAGCACAGTCCTCTGAACATACGTCCATGTCCAGGAAACGCTGGCCATTAGTACCACTGCTCCTGCTGCGTTACCTGGGGGTGTGTTACTTAGGTCATTAGCAAGTAATGGGGTAGGTAGTGACCTGTGACAGCTTTAGAGCTGGAAACAGAATGTTGCATCAGCCTGTAACATCCTTTTAAAAGGTATTTAGGGAGTCTGCCTTTTGATAGGGTTTTGAACCCAGGAGGGGATACTAAGATATCAGCCTTACCTTAAACTTTTATTTATCTTTGGCTTAGCTTTCCTGCCTTTCCCTGGTGACCACACCTGCCACGCTTGCATCTATCAGCAGAAAGTCTGTCACATGACAGAAGGTGCTCTGTCTCTTCCATTCACTGATATGTTTCCAGCACCTAAACCGAAGCCTGGCATAGAGTAGGTGCTAAATACATATTTTATGTTGAATAAACTCATTACCTTTCAATCTTCGTCTGGTTCCTTCCTGTATCAGAAAGGTCTCTTCTTACTTCCCATCTGTCTTAATGAATTTAAAGGCCAGCAGTAGTTTCAGAGCTGTTTCCTTTTTTCTTTTCTGGGGCTCAGCATGCAGAGTAGATGGAACAGTGAGTGGGCTGGGAGTGCGAGACCAGGTTCTCATTTCAGCTCTTCAGCCAACTGGCTTAGGAATCTTGGCCATGTTGGCTTCCTCCCTCTGGACTTCAGCTGTTCAGTAGCATCATCTGGAAATTGACTTATTAATTTCAGAAAGGCCATGGGACAGAGATGTTCTCTGAAGGTTCTTTAAGGGTAACCCCCACTTTGCTGCTCCTCCTTTTTCATGCCTCCATTTCCTGCCAGGCTCCATTACTTCTCATCCCCCACACAGACATGAATTCAGACCCAAAGCTCCTGCCAACACACTTTGAATGTCTAAGCTAGGTTGTCTCAATCACAGAACTATTGGCATTTGGGGCCAGATAATTCTTGGTTGTGAGGGTCTGTCCTGAAGTTTGTAGCATGTTTAATACCATCCCTGGCCTCTGCCCACTAAACGCCAGTAGCATCCTCCCGCCCCACCCCCACCAGTTGTGACACAGACCTTGCCCAGTGTCTCAATTTGGGGCGGGGGGGTCTGTAAATAATCCCTGATGTAAGCACAAATTCTCTCATAGTCTTATTTCACATGGCATTCTAAGAAGACAGACTATTTTCTCAGGAGACTAGAGCAAATGGGAAGAGTGCATTGATCAGAGGCTTCTTTCCCCCCTAGAGACAGGAGAAAAGAAAAGAAAAAGAAAACAACTTTCTTATCCGCTTAAAAGTAGAAGTATAAAGCTAGCTCAAATATTGTGCCAGGGCCCTGGATTCATGCCGAGATAATTCAATGTATAATATAAAACCAGAGATGAGGATAGGGAATGACAATTCTTAGATGTTACCCAGACTGTGACAGCTATTGGATCTTATTCTTACATCATGGAAATTGGATAGTGGTGGCACTGAATACTTGATGAAAAAGATAGGTTTTAAAATATTCCATCTTGCTCATATCTTAGATGTAGGAGCATCCTAGAGATTCTTGAATACCAAAAAAATTTGGACAAAACATTTTCAGTGGTGCCAGATATTATAAACAATGTGTATGTGTTTATTGTAAACTCAGTGGTCATCTTTCATCAATGGAAGTATGATATTGGCATCTCTGAGGGAAGTCAAAACTGTCTATAAGGTGGGAGCTCACAGTTTTGTCGATGATGCAGGACAAAAGTTGGTGGAAATTGAAACCATAACTGAACGTGTAGATGAAAGCAGTAATGGTTTTATAGCATGAGCAATCATTGCCATTGAAGCCCAAAGAGATACCTGTGCGACTCAAGTTGATAAGGGAAGTTGGCCTTACCTGGGGATAGGGTTGAGAGTTCCCAAGGAACACAGGATACCCTGAAGGACTTTGACTCAAGCATCGAGGGGTTGGTTTTGATCCTTGTTATTCCTATCTGGAGACCTGTGAGACAGCCCACACTTGACATCATGTCAACTCTAACATACCCCGTTGGCTTAGAGTATTCAAAACAGAGGTGATCCCACTTTAAAAGGCATGTCTTTTCTTGCCTCATGCTTCTTGAGGTTGATACCCTTTGAGGTATCTTCCCAATGGAAAATCACCCATCCTCTAGGAATATTGTATCTCCATCAAAAAGGAAAATGTCCCATCGGGGTGTGGGTGGGCTCCTGGTAGCCACACTTGCTTTTTGGGACTCGATTCACCATCTAAGGCAATAGCCAACTGGATCACAGTGGGCCCCTGATTCCATCTGACTCTAGGCTGAGATTTTGTACTTAGGACTGAGAGGCATGGGATTGTAACTGTGCCTGGGAATCTGGGCATCACTGCAGCCTCTCCCCTGTGATGCCTGAGAAGCTGGTGGTTTGAACTGAGAACTGAAAAAGATCCTGGGTGTACCCGTCACAGATACCCTGAGGACCAGATCACCCCAGGGCTACCCTGTGGAGGGCAGGGTTTGCCTAAGAGTCTTCTCAACAGCCCAGCCTGTCCTCTGCCCAGGGGCCCTCCTTGTCACAGTGTCCCCAGGACTCCTGCCTTTGGAGGCGCAGCTAGTGCCTCTTCCCCTGCTGACCTTCATGGGAGTGTCCTGCAGAAATCTCACGGCCCACGTTCCTATGATACGCACGGTGATTTTCATCTCCAAAGAGTAGCTTCTGAGAGCTATGATGTTGAGAAGGGTCTGCTCACCCCATCACTCTGTGCAGTGATGATTCAGTGCATTAACTTACCAGGTGTTCATTTCTACTAACAAGGAGCATCCAGCACCCTGAGACTGTGGTTTCTAACTACCGACCCTGTGACGTTCTCCAGAGACCATGAATCTCTACTACTTAAGAGTTTCTGGATGGTAGCAACATAGCCTGGCTTAAAGATCACTTGCAGGAAGGATATTAAGGACTCATGGAGGCTGCAAGAGGCTGGAGTGGAAAACCCTGGCTTGGAAATGGGAAAGCGCCAGAGGGCTGGGCAGCGGGGACCACAGGCTAATGATGCCCAGTGTCCCTTCTGCCCTGGGGCCTCCCTTCACCTTGCTGAGTTACAGGAAGGTCACTGGGATTGAATGAACCAGGGTGGGGAGGAAGGATCAGCTGTCACCTGTCACTCCTGTCTGTTTTAGTGATAAGAAGGCACTTTGAACCACTGTCCCATCTAGCCCATGCACAGTGGGGAGAGGTGATTCTGTGTATGAAAAACAGACTGCTGCTAGGAAGAGGGTATTGAAAGACTCAGGTGAACATCCACTCTGGGTCCCTTTCATCATGAAAATGTCTACAAAGTTGGGGGGGGGGCAGGTTTTAGGCCCCCTGAAGCCTGTCCATAGACCCCTAGTTGACAACCGTTCACCTAAAGAAATGTCTGTTTATTCATATCATTGCAGACATGAGTGCCCAGGGAATGGGGTTTCTGCTGGCTGTGATGTGGAGAGGTTGTTAACTGCAGGCCATGCAAATAGCAGAAACCTATGCAGAGAGGGAAACCACGTAGATGTCCTTATCTGCCTTTCCGAGATAGACTGATGGTGAAAGTCCCGCCTCAAGGAAAGTACTAGGGGGCAGAGGATGAGGCTCCTCGGTCACTCCCCTGCCATAGAGTCACCTCTGGGGTCTGACCACCCTAAGACTGATGTTCAGCAAAGTTAAGACTTGAAGGAGGAAAAAAAAAAGGGGGGGCAGAGTAAAGTCTGTTGGAGGGGAGAAGACTCTAGGGCACAGGATTGCTAAATTAATAACACAGATGCAAAAATTCAAAGGAAGAAAATTAGTTTGTTAAAGCTAAAAAAAAAATTATGTTTTTTGCTAAATGCTGAAGTGCTTTTAGACTAAAGAAGACTAACCCTTCAGGGACATTTCATCCCAATTATCTTGGGAGTCTTTGCTAAGAGAAGGAAGGAATTTGCATGGTGCTGTTGTTTATTTTGTAAAGAAATAACATGTTCTTCTGAAGCTATGGGTAGTGTAGACGGCAGTGTCTTTGGAACCAGGCAGGTGATTCTTTCAGGAGAGGAGAGACGAAGGGACTGAGGTGAAAATGAGTGTAAAGGGGGTACAGAAGGAAGCGATGCAGTGGAGGAGGCAGCCACGTGGGAATGCAAGCCTGGGGGTGTCAGCACTTCCAACAGAAAATAACTCAGGAAGGCATCTGGATTCCTGTACATTTCCCTCTAACGCATTACTGCTAACACTGTGGTCAGATTCTAAAAGCACTGTCTGGGCTGGTCGAAGTCCACCTGTGGGATACTCCACCCCCACCTGCTCCTTGGAGCCTCTGGAACAGGGTGGCTCTGGACCCACTTCGGTCTGAATGCTTGCCCTGTCTCTTGTGGCTCTAGATGCTTAAGCGTATTCTCTGGCCTTTCTTTACAAGGTCCTCTGTTATCTTAGTTGTAACACTAGCGTGATGGTACCACCCATATCATGGAGTTGCTGTGGGGATTCTGTGCAAGCAGATATGGCAGGTACCTCGTGGCACTCAGGGGCTTGTCAGTGCCATGGGCACGGGGCGAGGCTCTCTCTTGTTCAGCACCCAGAATGATACCCGGCACGTGGTAGGACTCAGTGAAGGTCTGCACTTAATCAGTAGAAGAATTATTAGATGTCAGACTCCTTTCAAGTAAACTGTGTTCTACTGATTTCTTTATTGAAGTCCTAGGGAAGGAATTGCTAAGGAATGTGTTCCCATAAGGAGTAATCTCCTAAGCAATGAATATGGAAGCTCTTAGTGGGAGAAGGGATGGGTTGAGATGGTACTCCTGACCCAGGAAGTGCATGGAGGCAGGTGCCAGTGGGGCACACAGAACATGTCCAGTGTGTTGCTTCATTTCTACAGCAAGATTTGGAGGTTGTCCTGCCATAGCCCCTTCCCATGTCTCAGGGTGCAAAGGCTGTTCTCCTGCTTCCCCATGAAGAAGGTATCCCCGAGATCCCTGATTCTGTGATCCTGGGAGCTTTTCCTATACCTGATGAAGCTTTGTCATACTCCATCTCATTAATGTCATTGCCTGACACAGTGGTGAATTCAGTCTGAAATACTGTCAGCTTGCAATTTTGAAATGAGTTAAAAATCACTGGGCTGCTTCATCAGCCCGAGTTAAAAATCCTGGGTTTGGGCTTGGCTTCCAATGAGGGTGACTTGTTAGGAGGGAGTGAGATGGCCGAGCGGGGCTGCCTTTGTGACAGCGGCTTTGAATTGGCATCGGGGCCCATGGCCCTTTGATTGGACAGGGCTCACAGAAAGGGCGTTCGATGTTTTTATTTGTCAGAGGAAGGAACACACCAGGGAGATTTGTTGCCCATTTAAAAAACGATTGGGCATGAAATGGATACTGTTTGGATTACAGAAAAACACATCTTCTCATTAGCTTTTTCAGGATCACAAAAGGCCCGATGGCTGATTCAGCCCCAGCCAGTGGGATCTGATGCCAACAAAACTCTGTGACACATTTGCATAGGGAAGCAGTGTTCAGGACAGAGGGAATCTCTTTCATTTCATCCTTTGTCTTCTCTTTTCATTCTGTTCGGTATCTTTATGGAGTGCCAGGTATGCATTTTCAGCTTGAACTCACTGAGTGGAAGGGGAGAACCTTCCAGTCACCAGCCTGCACTGGCTGCCTGGGTGATGATGGATGCTGAGTGGAGCGAGCAGGTTTCTGACCTGGGAAGTGGTGAGGGTGAAGTGGAGATCAGGGAGATGGGCTGGGGAGACAGTCACTGGTGGGGGCTGCTGCAGACAGCAAGACCAGGCTGGCCAGAGGTGGCTTTCCCTGACTACTTAGTCTACTGGGACTACTTAGCAGCTCTCATTTGCTTCACTGTTTTAAAATGAGCTGCTTAGCTTTTACTCCTAATGTCTCCTTCCTTCTTTCCTCCTGCCTTCCCTCCCTCTCTCCTTTCCTTCCTTCCTTTTCTTCCTTGTTATTCTTCTGCGAGAATGTCAGTTCCTTAAGAGCAAGGCCTTTTTCTGTCTTGCCAGTCTCTGAATGCCCAGTGCTTTAATGGTACTTGGCATGTGAAATGAGTTTCATAAATGTTTGCAGAATTGATGGGCCAAAGTCTTTCCTGTGTTAAATACAAACGTGCTTGTCTGGAGGCAGATGCTCCAGGGACTCCTCCAGCTCTGAACCTTTGTGACCTAGAAATGAAAGATTTCTCCAAAGGTACTCCTGGTGCAGACAGTTTATTCAGCATTAACAGAGCGTATCCCTTGGAGTTGACACATGTCAGGGGTTTTGGGGTTCAGAAGTAATGAGCCAGACTTGTTCCTTAGCCTCACAGAGCAAGACAAAGGAGTGATTAAGTCCATGGGCTAGGGGGCCATTCATTCACTGATTCAACAATTGTTATTATCCCCAGGATATTCCAGACCATGTGGAGGTGAGGGGCAAGCAGGAATGAGGAAGAAAGATACTGTCTGTCATCTCCTGAGGTTTCTATTCGGTTCAACAGACTTAAAGTCATATTCCAGTTCTGTCACTGATTAGTTGCCTGACCTTAGGCAAGTTCTGGTATTTATTCTCATCTATCAGCTGGAGATGAAATTAGCCTCATAAAGTAACTGTAAGAAGGGAATGGGTCTTTGTATCAGACATTGCAGCCTGGACTCTAGAGGCATGAAAGCATAACAAGTTTTTGAGGGATATGAGTTGTCTGCTGTAACTGAGAGCAGAGTAAATATCGGAGTAAGAGGAGAAATTGGGCAGAGAATAGGAACTAAATTTTGGAAGAGAAGTCTGAGACTAGATTGTGGAAGACGGTACATGAAGGTCTTTCTTTATTTTTCTTTTTAATTTTGAATCCATAACTTTAACAAAAACAAGAACATCAATACTCCTTCTTTAGTTGGGGGGGAAAAAAAAACTTTGCAGCCCTTATAGTATCTAAAGATGATTATCTCCCTACTCTGTCTTACCTGCTGGGTACCCAGTATTTATTGCTAAAGAATGAAAATGAAAGATTTGGTCCTTGTGTTTATTCCACATTTGTCTTAGGAAACCTCATAGGTACTTGCCCATAATTTTTCATTGCATCTGTCTTCCATGTGCAGTTTACACCTGATTTATATTTTACTTTAGCACTATCAGCCTTAGCTTAGAATAATGGAAGGGAGGGAATTGGCCCTTGAGCAGCGCATTGGTGAAGAGACAAGCAGGAAAGAAGGCTGGTTGTGAGCAAGGTTGGAATTGTGAATTGCTCAGCTTATTTAGATGCATGTGGAAAATTGTATTTCGAAATTATTGAACAGTGTGGGACACAAAAACCAGAGGAACATCAAGAATACACAAGATTTAAATCATCCGGCACTTACTAAAACCTACAGTGGGGGATGCAAGCATTCCTCTCTCAGCTTGAGGTGGTTTCTAATAGCTTAGAAAATGCCCCAAGAAACCTCAGCTCCGATCAGCACTAACTTTGTCATGATTGCCTCAATGTTAACAGTTAAGGAGTAGAATTTAATAACCTTGGGAACCATCTCAAGAAAGCAGAAATGAATCTGTCCTAATTGGAGAAAGAAAGGACTTGGAAATGAATAGTCTCCAATTACCCATTTAGAAATCCAGAGCCAAGAGTTCCTGAAACCAGTGGGCGAGATGAAAGTGATAACAGCTTCAATGTTGATGGTTGTACCTGGAGAGCCACAAATGCTTCATAGCTCATTTATAAACCTCACCCCATGCTTGGCACACTGAAGACTGAAAAAAAAGCTTTGGGTTCTGCAAGGTCAATTCTTTAGAAAACCTCAGGATCTTTCACTAGGGGGACAGTGATAGTCCTGGGACAGATGGCATGGGGTAGGGGTCTCCTCCAGGGGGGCACAGGATACTGATTCACCAGTTTTAACTGGAGCTGCTTTCTGGTCTTTGCAAGAATGAACAATTTGCTATTGATTTTCCACCATACATATCAGTACCCTGGAGAGCTCTCTGCTTCCTTTTAGGACTCAGTAAATGGAAAAAGCAAGAGAGTTCCAGAAAAACATCTATTTCTGCTTTATTGAATATGCCAAAGCCTTTGACTGTGTGGATCACAATAAACTGTGGAAAATTCTGAAAGAGATGGGAATATCAGACCACCTAACCTGCCTCTTGAGAAATCTGTATGCAGGCCAGGAAGCAACAGTTAGAACTGGACATGGAACAACAGACTGGTTGCAAATACAAAAAGGAGTACGTCAAGGCTGTATATTGTCACCCTGCTTATTTAACGTCTATGCAGAGTACATCATGAGAAACGCTGGGCTGGAAGAAACACAAGCTGGAATCAAGATTGCCGGGAGAAATATCAGTAACCTCAGATATGCAGATGACACCACCCTTATGGAAGAAAGTGAAGAGGAGCTAAAAAGCCTCTTGATGAAAGTGAAAGAGGAGAGTGAAAAAGTTGGCTTAAAGCTCAACATTCAGAAAACAAAGATCATGGCATCCAGTCCCATCACTCCATGGGAAATAGATGGGGAAACAGTGGAAACAGTGTCAGACTTTATTTTGGGGGGCACCAAAATCAGTGCAGATGGTGACTGCAGCCATGAAATTAAAAGACGCTTACTCCTTGGAAGAAAAGTTATGACCAACCTAGATAGCATATTCAAAAGCAGAGACATTACTTTGCCGACTAAGGTCTGTCTAGTCAAGGCTATGGTTTTTCCTGTGGTCATGTATGGATGTGAGAGTTGGACTGTGAAGAAGGTTGAGCCCCGAAGAATTGATGCTTTTGAACTGTGGTGTTGGAGAAGACTCTTGAGAGTCCCTTGGACTGCAGGGAGATCCAACCAGTCCATTCTGAAGGAGATCAGCCCTGGGATTTCTTTGGAAGGAATGATGCTCAAGCTGAAACTCCAGTACTTTGGCCACCTCATGAGAAGAGTTGACTCACTGGAAAAGACTCTGATGCTAGGAGGGATTGGGGGCAGGAGGAAAAGGGGATGACAGAGGATGAGATGGCTGGATGGCATCACTGACTCGGTGGACGTGAGTCTGAGTGAACTCTGGGAGTTGGTGATGGTCAGGGTGGCCTGGTGTGCTGCGAATCATGGGGTCGCAAAGAGTCGGACACGACTGAGCAACTGAACTGAACTGAAATCCTTTAAACACTTCTCAAACTTTTCTACCAAAATGCCCCTAAGGGCAAGTAAGAGCAAATATCTACTTTCAGCCTCAGGAGGCACAATTCACTGTGAGCCCATACATTTTGGAAGCCTCTTTGATATGAGCTTATGTGAATTTTGCATTCTAGTCCATGGTAGACCAGTGATTGTCTTAAAAAAAAAAAAAAGTTTAAAATTATCTAAAATTACCCACCATCTAGTAAAATAGATGTTGCAGGGATAGGCACTATGAATTTGCATCCTCCTTGGCCCACCACAGTCTGAGAAGCAAGGACTAGATTAGATTGTGAAAAACAGGAAGAGGAGACAAGGCTGTGATAGATACCTATGGTATGGGACTGCCTATTTTTCACTGATTTTTAGGCTTGTCAGGAGTGTCCAGTGAACGAACACCATGTTGCTTAACTCAAGCTTGGCGCAGAGCTTCTGCTCCTGAGAATGCAACATGGCACAAGGCTCTGAGAGGTCATTTGAGCATTGCGGTCTCCAATCTGGGGTAGGTTTTCCCCAGTCTTTACTGTTCTGGTTTCAGTTAACACAGCTGCTCCTGCTGGCTTCTGTAGGTCAGGGTGGAAAGCAACCTGATGGATGCCCACTAGCTGATGATCCAAATGCACCAGGTTTGTCCATCAGACCTGCTGGGCTGAACCTTGCTTTCCACTTATCCCCAAGGCCTTGGCTGCTGGGATCGACACTGTTTGCCAGATTCTCTCTCCTTCATTATTCTCTTTATTTTTCTCCTAGCTTTTTACCAGTAGTGCTTGAATGTAGGCTCTTAGGATACCTTATCACTCAAACCCCTTGATTCTCCAGTAGAATTGTTCAAAGCCCAAAGACTTTCTCTCAAAAGGGAAAAAAAAAAAAGTATGACCATGAAGGTTGTGCTCTTAGTGAATGTAATTTAAGGGAAGGAAAGATTTTTATTCTTCATTTCCAGAGCTTATAGTCTCTGACATGAGACAAAGCAGAGCACAGCTCCACTGGAGATACAGGAGGCCTTAGTGGTCACGCATTGGCCTCAGCAGATCTGGTTAATCAGCAAAGGGGTTCTGAGTCAACTGGACCCTGAGCTTGATGTTCCAAAAGAAGTTTTCATGCTTTTCCTGTGAAGATGAATCTCACATTTGAGACTGGAAAGGCTAAACAGCATCGCAGCTCCAGGATCTTGAGTCTCTGAGATGCCCGGGGTCCCTGCCCTAGGTGTACGTTCCCTTTGCCTGAAGAGCTGGTAAGAGGATGATAGCATGGACCATATGCCAAGCCCTGTGCTCAGCACCTTTCATGCATTATCTTATCAGGTCCTCACAACACTCCAGTGAGGCAGGTCTGTTTGTTGCAACTGAATCCTAAGGAGGTGAGTGACCTGTCAAGATACATTGGTAGGAAGCAGCCAGCTGTGCCTGTCCTCTCCAGCTCATGCCTCTCTGATCCAAACCCTTGGGCAATGTTCTAGGTACAATAATTTTTTTTTCTTTTTTTTTTTTTTAACTAGTAGAGTTTTAAAATTTCCCCATTCTACTATGGTCAGCTACTATGGCTGCAGAATAATGTAGAGTCATGCTCATTAGCACCAAAGGAGTTAGTTCTCTGAGAAAAGCTATGTGTTTTATAAGAGCTTTAATTGCATTGAAGTGAGGCCCAGGTACAAAAGCTAGACTTTATGAGCTGTAGAATTCTTAGAACTCTTTTTAAGTATACCTTTTTCCTGGAAATATTTGATTTTTATTGTGCTTTTTATATCCTCTTATTTTCCAAGGTTATGGAATTGGTCTCAAGTGACTCTGTCTTCTTTGTTCATAAATGTCTGATAAATAATTTCTGTCAATTACAGTGAAATAGAACCCAAGAGCTTTCACTATTACAACGTTTTAGTAAATTCTGGCTGTTTTAATGGGTGAGAAGGCTGAGACTTCTCTGTGCACGGGGTCTTGCCCCTCTGTTGAGAGCTATGACTGTTCTCAGTCTGTTGATCATGCTGCCTTGCCTTGCCCCACGCCACCACCAGCTATACTGAACATGCCCAGTGCCATGGACCGTATACATGCTTCACAAAACCCACTCACAGAAGGAACCACAAGGCTCACTTGTTCTGTGTTGTTTCTTATGTCAGAGAGAGAGAGAGAGAAAGTTAAGTTCACTGGACATAACCATTGACTTGGAAAGAAACTTTGACTTTTGTATTCATTGTAAAAATCATGTAAGTTTATTCACATACCCAAGCACTTGGCTTTGACTTCTGTTGGTACCGTGTTTTCTTCACAGAAGGTGGTCCTCATGGGGATCCTATGGGTGACATGATTCTCAGGGGAGGTGGACAGAGGGGTTCTGTATGCTGCTGCTTGGCACTGTAATCGTTACTTTTATCCCCATCATAAGCTCTTCTTATGAGTGGTGTGGTGGCTCCAAGTATCTCCTTTGTTGTGAGACTCACCTAGATTGAAATCCAGACTTACCAGCTGCGTGACCACAGACAGGTTACTCAACATCGTCAATTTCCTCATGAGTTAATTCATATTAAGCTGATCTGTGTATCAGTTACCTCAGTGGTGAATTAGAATAATAGTACATTATTCTGCAGGCTGGTTGATGTCACTGTCTCGGTTGTCAGCCCCCTGATGGGGTGATGCTTTATGTAATAAAATGCTCTTTTCTTCTCTTTCCCCCCCTCAGCTCTTCTTTTCTCCTCTCCATTTTCTTCCTCTCCTCCATCCCTCTTTTGAAGGGAAATCAATTTCTTGGTGAAAATGCAGAGTGAGGGTCCTTGCCTTCAGCATCCCAGAGCAGCCTTCACACTGAATAAAAGTTTTAAGAAAGGGACACTGACTGATAACATTTTGTGGCTTGTGATTTTATGACGACTGTTTTCACGACTGATAACATTTTGTGGCTTGTGATTTTATGACGACTATTTCCACAGCTGCTCTAGTGGACGCATCTTAATGCACTCATGTCAAATGATCAGGATGTGTAAATTAGCCATGTTGGACTTATCGGTTTGCTCATAGTGTCTCATTTTGCACATGAACGGTGGTGGAGGAGGGGCAGGAAGGAGGGGGTGTTAAAGCTCTTCCCCGCCACTGCTGTTCCAGCCCTGAACAGTACATCCTTAACTCTTACATCTCAGAGGCAAGAGTGCTGTCATCTCCCAGGGCTGGAAACTTGCTCTTGCCTCCGGCGATGGTCAGGACTCATTGTCTCCCTGATGTAGACATTCTCCAGGAAGCAGGAGACTGCCTTTTGTAGACTGCTGAGTGACAGGCTGCAGCGGTGGTGGCCTGCGGGTACAGGCAGTCTGCACTGATTCCCAGCTCATCTCAGGGACAGCCCCAGAAGACAAAGGACGTTCAGGAGAAGCTAGGGCCCTGATGTATGAGCGGTGGAGGCTGGGGCTGGTGCTTCTTTTCAAAGGAAGCAGGATAGGAAATGGAAAGCATGTCTCCTTTGGATGTAGACAGCCCTGATTTTGAGCACTGGCTTTGCCATTTATTAGCCATGTATTGTCAGAAAGCTACTTATCCATTTCAAATCCATTTTCTCATCTTTACCTTCCTCTTTGACTTAATATACCATAAACATCTACCTATGTTAATACATATAAACCTACTTATTCCTTAATAGTAGCTGGACAATATTTTGTAAATGGATGTCTTGTGATTAAGATAACCATTTCCCTGCAGATGGTGTTGTGGACTAAATGCTTATGTCAAAGCCATGATCCTCGTTGTGGCTGTGTTTGGAGAGGGAGTCCTTTAAGGAAGTAATTAAGGGGAAATGAGGTCCTAAGGGTGGCACCCTGATACAATAGGACAGGGGTCATTATCAAAGGAGGCAGCAGGGAGTGTGTTGCTCTGTGAGTGCACCGAGAGAAACCCACGTGAGGACACAGTGGAAAGGTGGTTGTCTGCAAGCCAGGAAGAGAGTCCTCACCAGAAACTGACCAGACTGGGGCTCTTACCTCAGCCTGTCAGCCTCCAGAACTGTGAGAAAATAAACTTCTGTTATTCAAGGCCACCCAGTCTCTGGTATTTTGTAGCAACCTGAGTGGATGGATACAGATGAACATTCAAGTTGTTTACATTTTCCCCTTATTGTAGACCATAAAGATATGTTTTTGCCTAACACTTTCATCTACTAGGTCATTGGATATTTCTTTTTGCCCTTCTTCCCATTTATTATTAAAATTTTCATGTGTATCAAAAGTTGAGGGAATGATACACACCTATCTTACCTGTGTTTTATGGTTGTTAGCAAATACATGGTTGAAAAATTGCCCTCTAAAAAGGCTTTTAATAGTTTATACCAACTCCTGCAAACATACACAGACTACTATAAGAGAGAGGATACTTTTAGTTATAATGTCTTCAAATCCTTGGTTTGACAGGGAAAGAAAAAATCTCTTCCCAGGAGAGTATTTCTGATTGGAAGCACTTTTTTATTCTCTTCCTCTTTGTCCTTGTCTGTCCTATGTCCCTGGACACTTCCATCCTCCATTTTTTTAGGCACACACATCCAGCCTTCTGTATTACTCACCTGTCCTGTTTAGACACACGGCCAATAGCCCCTTTGTTCGATCTCAAAGAGCATGGCCAAACCCTTGATATGAAAGCTGAGAACAGAGACAGAGTCTTTCCAGTCTGCCATTCTTCCGTGGTTCCAGCAAAATCCTATGGGTGGAATCTTCTGTTTTGTATTCAGTGAGGCTATGTCATCAGCTAGTAAACAAGCCCCTCTGGAGAGGTGGGGGAAGTAAGATGCATGCACGGGTTACCATGGGGACAGACAAGCCGTAATAAATGTTTGGGACCTTAACTTGACAAGGTTTTAGCAGTTTGGAGTAATTTCATTGTCAATCATCCATTAAGTCACTCCTAATGAATCACTGGGAGTGTCTTTGTTCCTCAGAATGAACCTCACATGAGCATGATTTGGGCAGAGAGCAACCTTAAAACAAACAGGGAGACAGCAAACAGCCATTAATTTGTCAGCTCGTGCGAGTTGAGTGGCCTTTTGTCAGAGGAAGTTTCCACAAGTCACCAGAGAGGACCATGAGTTCACACGGTGGTTTTAGATGAAATCTTGACTTCTTGGTTTTACCAGGTAGCCTGGTTGCCTTCCAGAATCCTGTGCAGCTTCATGGCCCCAGGGAAGGGGGTCATGGAGGTTCCTCAGGAGGAAAGGGGGCACTAACAGTTGGTCACTGGGCCCTCCACTCTGACACTGCCTCTCATTTGCAGGGTGAGAGTGTGCAGTGTGTCTGTTCTTATCAAAAGACCGCTTTCCATGTAAAATGTATGTAAAAGGTTTTCTCTTCCTACCCCCTCTCCACCAGCTTCAGCACAGGGGGTATGCATATTTGTCATCACCATGGAACTTGGTAGCCATGGCCCCCCGTGTCCTCATTGTGGTTTCAAGGCCCCCCATGATGCCACTGCCATCTCATGCCATGCCTGCTCTAGTCTGCTTCCAGCCTGATGAAATGTTGCCATTCCCCAGACTTGCCACCATTTCTCTTACATCTGAAAAGGGAGTTTCTTTTTCCCTGGAGTGTTCTTCCTCATCCCACTTTTCCTTAGATAACAGTCTGTCCGGGAAGTCTCACCTAACCTACTGAAAGACTGGATGTAATACCTTCCTTATCTCCCATAGTGTGCTAAACTTACTCTACTTTTACCTGTCTCCTCTGTTGAGGATTCCCTGGTGGCTCAGACGGTAAAGTGTCTGTCTACAATGCAGGAGACCAGGGTTTGATCCCTGGGTTGGGAAGATCCCCTGGAGAAGGAAATGGCAATCCACTCCAGTACTATTGCCTGGAAAATCCCATGGACAGAGGAGCCTGGTAGGCTACAGTCCATGGGGTCGCAAAAGAGTCGGACACGACTGAGCGACTTCACTCACTCACTCACTCTGTTGAGCTGTGAGCTTCTGGAAGGCAGGAATGACATCCTGTTCACTCTAGAAGTGCCAGCCTAAAATTTGCTCTGCAAATGTTAACAGAGTAAATAAACCCTAGTATATGTCACATCCCCAGGTAACTCTCAGGGACCCATTGTTCAGCCCACAGGATGGAACATCCTCTCATCCCAGCATCTTTGAGGTGGTACCCTGCTCTGCTCTTATTATAACCATTTGCCAGTGAGCTTATAGGATGTGCCCGAGGACAGCAAAAAGACTTGATTTAGAGTTTTAAAGTTAACATAGCTAATTAAAAATTAACTCATACTGAAAAATAAGTTCTGAAACAATTACAATAATTAAAATATCACTACCTTGAGACCAAGCAGTGAGGTTAAAAAATAAAATTAATTAAAAAAAAAACCTTACATGAAGCCTGTAATTAACTGACTTTTGAATTTGATGTTTTCTAGCTTGACAAATTTGTTTCAATTAATTCATTCTTTTTTTCCTTTGAAAAATGTTTTGTAAAAATTATTGAGAAAATTAACTGGACACGTATCCTGTGCCAGTTGACACTTGATTGGTTTTTGTGAATGGGCAGGAAAGATGCAATTAACCTTCTGTGGGTACCTGTTGGGCATACTGTCTTGCTTGAATCCACATGAGTCCTGCAGGTATTTGATAGAAACGGAGAGGGCAGGGCTTTGGCATCTTGTGGGGATTGCTAAGTCTTAGCGCTAGGCATGTGCTGGGGGAGAGAGAAACTTGGAGCACAGTCTGTAGAAACCATTAGCACCTTGACAAGGAGGCTTCTGCCCTGGTCAGGGCTATTGCTCACTCTCAGCCTCGGCCACTGCCTCCTCCCCTGCAGGGCTTCCCTGCACCTTATTAAAGGGCCTCTCGAATACCATTTATTATGCCGGTCTCCTATTATTTCCTCTAGAAAGTGGAGTTGCACCACCCTGCCCAGTATAGGTGTGGGTGCCTGTCAGTCTCCACAGCCTCAGGGGTGCTGGAAAGAGCATATTGGAGAGGCAGCATTTACATGGAAGTGGCATGCTCCATCACCATCTTTATCCCCTTTCAATCCCAAGTCTGCTGTTTTTCAAAAACAAGATGCGTCCTGGTGATTAAATAAATGCCGACAGCTTGATTTGTTACTGTTTTGTTGTTCTGTGAAGTTCATTTACTCTAAGTAATTCCCATACATGTTTGAAGTATTCAGAACCTGGTAATTAATTTTTAGCAGTCTTGATTTCTATATGCAAATTGTTAAGTAAGTATGCATATAGAGTTAAATAGCTGATGATTTTTACTTAATAGTATTTCTGGTTGGAGTTTTTAATTTTCTTTCTTTCTTTTTTTTTTTAAGAAATGTTAGCTTCAAGAATTGGAGGAGCGGGGATTTCCCTGATAGTCCACAGGTTAAGACTCCATGCTTCCAAAGCAGGGGGTGCAGTTTCAGTCCCTGGTCTGGGAACTAGGGACTGTGCACACTATGCTGCACTATGTGGCCAAAAGAAATAAAGAGCTATTGTAAAAAAAAAATTACAAAAAAGTAAACAAAAATAACTGGAGTAGAGTGATCTGTCAGTTCAGTTCAGTTGCTCAGTTGTGTCCGACTCTTTGCAATCCCATGAACCACAGCACGCCAGGCCTCCCTGTCCATCACCAACTCCCAGAGTTCACCCAAACCCATGTCCATCGAGTCGGTGATGCCATCCAACCATCTCATCCTCTGTCGTCCCCCTCTCCTCCTGCCCTCAATCTTAGTATTAGCTTAATTTATGGCAAGGTTGCGGAAAGAAAATTGATGGCCACTGACCATGTGACTCCTTTGAGGGGTTGCTGCCTTCAGAGGGGGTAGGCAAAGGGCACAATTCCCCATAGTGGGCATCCTCCTATTCTTGGGGGGATATCGAGGCCATGTGACCAGCCTTGACAGCACCAGGCTCCTGGATACCCCTTGCTTTTATTCCTGAAAACTCAGTCTACCCTGGAGGCCTCTCAAGAACAGGTGCATCTGGGCTCAATACTTGGTGTGAGATAGGGCCCCACATCAGTCTTTTTTTATAATATAATGTTTATATTTATCACTTTATATGCTGGGTCCTCTTCCGTTGTTGTGTGAGCTTCTCATTGCGGTGGCTTCTCTCGCCGCAGAGCAGGGGCTGTAGGCATGCAGCCTCAGTAGTTGTGGTGCACGGGCTTAGTTGCTCCCTGGGATATGGAATCTTCCTGGATCAGGGATCGAACCTGTGTCTCCTGCATTGGCGAGCAGATTCTTTACCACAGAGCCACCAGGGAAGCCCTACATCAACCTTTTCTAGGAGACTCTGGGTGCTTTTCATGCCACTGGCATAACGTGTTGAGGAGTTTGGGTTCTGGAGTCAGCCGACCAGGTGTCATATACTGAACGTCCCTCTCGTCTGCTTCGTACAATGCGCACAGGAATAGCAGACACCGCCATGGGTGTTTGTGTGAGAATTTAGTACAGTAATCCAATTAGAGGGCTTAGTTCACTGCCTGCATGTCAAAAGCACTGGATACATGTGAGCTATCGTTCTGTTTATTATGAAGGCTTATTATTCACTCTGGGAATGAAGTCCAGACACACAGAATAACAGACACCTATGAGGCACTTAACATGTTCCCAGGTGTGTTGGCAGCACTTATAAAGACGGACTTATTTCATCCTGATGACAACCTAAATCAATGGTAGGGACCGCTGTTATCCCATTTCACAGAAGAGGAACCTGAGGTGTAGGAGGTTAGGAAGCAGTGGAGGCAGCATTCACTTGGATCTCTGTGTCTAGAGGCTGTGCTCCTTCCTGCTCCGCTCAGCAGACTCACTTTCCTTGAGATCTCACTATTCACTGGGGTCATCTGGACCCCAGTGTGGATGGTTCATGTCTGTGAAATTGGCTGCAAAAGCTAAAAGAAGTTTAAGTTGGGTGATAAGGCTTGTCATATAGTCCTGCATATTTTGACATCCATTGCCTTGGCCAGCTGGTGTTCTCCATCTCTGAGATCTACTCCAGTGGCAATCCCAAAGGGTCTACAATGCTTGGCACCTGTCAGGGAAACACTTCACTTGGTTCCTGTGGCCAGGGCTGCCAGGGACCTGGTCCCCACGTTTCTTCAGGGGTCTGATCCCCATATATCTTCAGGTCCCTAAGAGTCTGTCTTCATCTTGTGGTGACCGGGAGTGTGAGAAGGGCAGTGAAGGACTGGCATGGTCATTCTCTGCGGTCATCCAATTGTCATGCACTGTTAGCTCTGTGCTGTGTGTCTTGGGGAACACGTTACAGCTGGCTAGACTGGAGCCCTAGGTGAGGGTTGGAGGGCAGTGCACTGGGAGAAGGCCACTGTCCTGAAATGCACTGGCCTCCTGGCTCCTCATGAGGACATCCCGGGAAGCCAGAGAATTCCACCTGGAGCCAGGAAGTTCCTGCTGCAAGTTTCTGGAAGGCCGAACCTGGGAAGGCTATGAGGCCAGACACAGGCCCCTGCCACTCACTTCCCAGAGGGACGCCCTTAGCTTAAGAGCTCAGAGTGAGCACTCTGTCCCTGTAGCATCTCTCTCTCTTGCAGTCCATTTTCTGCTGCTAAATGCCAGGCAGCTAGGCACACCCACTGGGGAGTAGGCTCCACCAGGTGACTCCCCTGGGACCAAGGCCTGGGTCTCGTTGCTCACCTGACTGGCCTGCAAATGCACCTGGTTTCTGTTTGCAGAAGCTGAAGCTGCTGCAGTGGAGGGAGCTTCCCTGAGCAGTTCAAGCCCCAGGAAGAAATACCTTCAGATGTAGTGTGTTGAGGTCCCTTGTGGAGTTCCCTGGGGCCACTGGAAGAAAATGATTCTCGGCCTGGGTAGCCTGACAGGAATCCTTACTTCCTGTAAGGGCAGAGTGTTCATGATCACTGAGGGGCCCCAGGGTTGAGGGGGCATGGTATTAATACTTCTTACAGTTGTTTTGCTTTCCCTGCTTGGAATGCAGATTTGTTTACCGGAGCGTGTGTTGGGGGAGGACGTGGGAGCGTGACCTCGCCCGGCTGTGGAGAGCAGCCGTGACAGACTGACCACCTGATAGGCTTTTTGGCCCGGGAGCTGGGAGATGGCACTGTTGCTTTTGTTTTGCACAGAGCTCCCTGTGGCAGCCTTGCTCTCAGGAGCATGTGCACCTCAACCTGTGGGGTGCTGCCTAGCCAGGGGCTGACTACTCTGCCTGTTCTAGAAAGTGCCACCGTATATGATGTGCTGGTTCTGAAGACCCTTCTCCAGTGACTTGGCTGAATCAACACCACCCGTGTTATTCCCACCCCCAAAGCCCACACTTCCTAGTCAGATGGAATGTCTGAGGGTTCCCCAGACGGGCCTCCCCACCCTGGAGTAGGCCTGACTGCTCTGCCTAGCTTGCCTTTTCTCATTTTGCTTTTTACTATCCCGCGCGTCCCTCAAGATCCAACTTACATATTAATGCTTCATTAATCCTTGCCCCAGAAATTGATCTCTCTTATTCTTTCAAGCTCTGTTATCATTTTATATATGCCTGTCATGGCCCTTGTTTAATTCTCTCCTGCACAATAAATATTTATGTGTCAGCCTTTTTTCCCCCACCCAATTATATCACGAGTTTGTATGGCTCATAACTATCTTGTACATCCCGAAGTTCTTCACAAAACTTAAAATAGGCTGATGGATGCTCACAGTGCGTGTTGATGGAACTGAAGGCAAAACTCTCCTCTGCTAGGACATTGCATATTATAGGAAATAAGTAAAATTGGGCGCAAAGTCATATAAAGGAGTGACAGACAAAGAACCAAAGAGTGCTATGTAGCTTTTCATTCTTGGAACACACAGGGTTCTAAAGTAATTCCTGGCCAAGATGAAGACACTGAAACTCCCAAAGCACAAAAGAATCGCTATCCTGATGCTGAAGAAAAACACGTGGCATAGACACAGAATTCCCCCTGGTTTGGGTTTTTATTCTAATTCCCTCCAGCCTAAGAGTGCAGAGTGCAAACACGTGGTCTGTTTGTTTCCCACTTGTTTATTTGAGTATAAGTATAAATTAAATTTACCTGGAGGTCCTAACTCTCCTTTTCTTGCTTTTTTTGCCTCAGCCCTGGACCCATCCAAAGATCCTTGCCTGAAGGTGAAATGCAGCCCTCACAAGGTGTGTGTGACCCAGGACTACCAGACTGCCCTGTGTGTCAGCCGCAAGCACCTGCTCCCCAGGTAAGCCAAGGGCTCCAAGGTATTCTCCACCCCCCAGATCTGGGGTACCTGACCTCTGGCTGGGGGACAGGGGGGAGGAGGGGACAGGTGTTTGATCAGTGTCTTATGTGATACACGGTACATACCATTTGCTGTGGTATGCACCTCAGTTCTCAAACACATTTGCAAAGAAAGTTAACCTTTTAATTTCCTTTGAATCAGCTTTCTCTGACTCTGAACCCTCATCCAAGCGGATGAACAGAAATCCCCTTCCTGGCCGTTGTGGGAGGCCGTTCCTCCTCCTTGGATGACCTCAGGATCCAGGAAGTTTCTCATTAGTCTGATTGCCGCAGACATCCTCCCCATGATAATCCTGGAAGGTCCCTTGAAGTCAGAGTTGGGGGTTTATCTGCTTCAGCGCTCCATGGGATGTGGGAATCTTTGCCAGACTGAGAGTCCTGGCTTGGGGTCCTGCTTCTCAAGACAGCCACACCAGTATTCCCTCTGGGAACATTTCTTCCTGTTTCCTCAGGGCAAAGCATCCGATACCTGCTTCCTCAGCGCTGGGGGAAGTCTCTCCCTTCATCTTCAGGGTTGTTAAAGACTTTGTCCTGTACCCTCCACCCATTCTGAGCATTTGCTGGGCTTTGTTGTTGTTATTTCGTCGCCCAGTCGTGTCTGACTCTTTGCAACACCTTGGATTGCAGCACACCAGGCCTCCCTCTCCCTCGTCATCTCCTGGAGCTCACCCAAGTTCGTATTCATTGCATCCGTGATGCCATCCAGCCCTCTCATCCTCTGATGCCCTATTCTCCTTCTGTGCTCAATCTTTCCCAGCATCAGGGACTTTTCCAGTGAATTGTCTGTTTGCATCAGATGACCAAAATACTGGAGCTTAGGCTTTTACAAATGAGCCTTTGAATTCAGGCTACTTCTGCCTTCAGTCCTGCAGAAATACTTGAAGTAAGAACACACACACGCACGCACGCACGCACGCACCCAGCAGACTTTCTTCAAGAATGGGGTTGGATGGGATCGGGGTGGGAGAAAGGTGATTTCCGTACCATTCCCACCCTTGTCCCTGTACTGACTGTAGTGGAGAGGTGCAGCAAGAGGCAGTGGAGTTATACACGCTTAGGAATTATCACTTGAATTTGGCAACTTTCTCAGCCATTTACCTGCACTGCACCATAAACTTAGGCAAAGAAGAGTAGCCTTTCCGATAAATCTGCCTTGCTGTAACATTTGCGCTTTGGTTAGTTCCAATTTGACCCTGGGACCATGCAGAATGAGTCCTATCCCATCTCTTAGCTCTTGAAGTCTGAGCAATGCTTGCCCCTGTGGCCGCTCCTTTGGGGACATGCTTTCAGTTCCCTCAGTTCCGAAGAACATGTGTGGGGAGCTCCCATGCTCTGGCAGGCAGTCCAGCAGTGAGGCGGCACTTGGGAGTGGCCTAATAGCACAGGGCCCTGCAAACCCAGCACCTGCAGCCTCGGACCTGGCCTCTGTGATCACCTAACAATAGTCAAGTTTTGTCTCCACAAGACTGGGATTCAAGGCATTATAATGTGCTTGGCTCCCTGGTGTTCTCGCTGGAATTAAAGCCAGATCTCACCTCTGAACCCTATCTAGCATATGCCAGGCATTATGCTCAAAACCTGTAGCCTTGAATTCCTCCAGTGATTTTTTCAAGTTGGTGCTTATTTTTGTCTTCATTGTAAAAATGAGAGAACTGAGGCGGATAGAGGAGTTGGTCATTTGCTTGTATAGTCAGTAAGTGGCAGCTGTGTTGAGGACTGTCGAGCTCCAAAGCTTATGTTTTTCATCAGTACCATGCATTGGCCACATCATTTGATCTGTTTTGTCTATCCACTCATTCCTTGTCATTTAACAAAAAGGTATTAGGTACCTACTCTGTGCCAGGCCTGTGTTAGGCCTTGAGGCTGCAGAGGTAAACAACAGACCCTATTTCTCCTCTCAAGGAAAATCTGGATCACTGTATGCAGAGTGGGATGTGAAAAACAATACATTTTTGTTGTTATTGTTCTTCCAAGTCCTTCTAAGGCATATATACCCTGAGAAAGCTCTCCTAGATTCTCCTGCCACACAAGACTTCTTCATTCTCTGAAGGACAATGTGGTCTCTTTGGCTGCAAATACCAAATACTCCTTGGAATAGTGTTGTGTTGATCAACCATCTGGTTTTGTGTGTGTGTGTGTGACATGGACAGTCCATTGCCTATTTCCTCCTGGAATATCGCCCTGTCTGTAAATCCCAGACAAGAGAGTTTTAGTTATAAGCTCAAATCTGTTTGAGACACAGGCAGCAACCTCACTGGTATTCAGGCATATCTAGGCATATTCAGGGGCTTTTCTGGGCATGCCGTGTTTCTGTTTGGAAACACCACCACTTTTTTGCTTGTGTTGAAAGTGTTATCCTCATCTCTGGCATCTCCTGGTGGCTACAGAGTTCAGTGGCTAAGAGGATAGATTTGAGAATGAGACCATTCTAGGCTCCGTTCCCAGGCTGGCTACTTTCTAGCTGTGTGACCTTGGCAAGTTACTCGACCTTTCTGAATCTGGATTCCCTCCACTCTAACATGGGTTTAAAGAAAGTATTTACCCCCTTCCTCTTTCCCATTTGCTAGGATATGATCTTTAGTGATTCTTGCAGAGAGGGTTTCTGGGTGGTAAGCTTTACTAATCCTTGCATAGCACATTTTGTGTGTATTTTTTTGTAAGAGGTCAGAAAGGTGGAGATACATAGTTTGGTGTCACATAAGGACAAGTAGTTTTACAATGACTACAACAGTTATGGTAATAGATATTACTATTGTCTCATTCATTCTGGAAGGCCAGCCAGAAAACCCCTCACTTGCATGCTCCTGAGAATAAGTAGCTCACTCCAGGGGCCCTGCCCACTGTCTTGTTCTGGCCTTTGGATTTCCTGCCCACGGAAGCCTGCTGCCCGCTTTGTGATTCATGGCAGGTGAGGAGTTGGACAAAAACTGCATTTCTGATGATGCGTATCATTCATTGACTGGAAAAACAGCCCAAAGAGGAGGCTCTGACTGAGGGGCATGCCCATGTCCTCCTCAGGATTGGGGAGGTGGCCTGTGTCCAGGGGGAGCTCTGTGGTGGTGTTCTCTGCGGTTGTGCCTGCCTCTCCTCCCTTTTGGAGGCTGAATTACTCAGCCCTTATCAGCCCAGTACACACCTCTTCTTGGGTCTTGGACATCTTCCCAGACAAAACATCTGTCCTTCCACGTTATACTTCAGGGATCCGCTCTGACCAGGGAGGCTGTGTTGACAACTCTTATTTATTCATCCATCAGGGAAGTCATATTTCTCTCTGTGTAACATCTGTAGGCAATCCCATCAGTCAGCCTGGCCTCTGCAGCAGCTCAAGGGGTAAATCCCACCTGCCAGACAGTCAGGACCGCACATACATGGAGAGGTGGCTGGTTGGCCTGGGGCTGCTTGTGAGGCTGTGGACTTGGGCTGTCTTTGCAAACAGGTTGAGATGGGAAAACTATAAGTGCATCCACAAGAGAAATTCATTAGCTTTCTTTGCCCTTGGAGACTAAGTGAGTGGAGAAGTGGTTTGACACACACATTTGTGACCACCTGGTGTCAGGGTGGCTGGACTAGCAATTTCATTGCGAACACTCCTCTAGTATTAGAATGGTATTGGGCTTGTGGTTGGTTTCACTGAGAGACTTCAGCTAAACTCAGATTCTCTTTGGAAATTCTGCGTTTTATCTCTTCCTGCTGTTGAGCTGTATTGAGTAGGGTGGGGAGAGGGTTAATTCTTGGTAGCATGTTCATCTTTTAGGTGCTCTAAGAGGGCCATTGATGGACTTAGGAGCAGTGTGAAGGAAACCTGGGGTCACGAAAGCTTCTCTTAGGTGAGTTTGTCTTAACATTCTAAATTATTTTTTATATTACGGTAATTGAGGCTCATTACGGAAAACACTGAAAAGTATAGACAAATAAAAAGAAACAGGAAACAAGCCATGGTCATAGAATCTAAAAATAGTAATTAAAATATTCCAGCACATCACCTTCCATTCTTTCCTCTACTTTTGTCCATTGATTTGTTTTTGTCAAAACTTGCTTATTGAGTGGTGTTTATCCTGTATATAACAATTTGTATTGGGTTCTCTTCAACTGATATTTACAAATAAGTATTTTATGATACCATAGCACTTTATCGATGTAATTCTTAGTGATTATATAATGTACAATACTAAAAATAACTTGAAATGGATCATAGACCTAAGTATAAGAGCTGAGATGATAAAGCTTTTAGAAGGAAGCAAGAGTAGTAACCTTGGGATTGATAAAGATTTGTTAAACAGAGCACAAAGAAACCATGAACTATAAATGCCAGAAAGAAAAAAGAAGAAAGTCACCAAATTGGATTTCATCAAAAGTAAAAACTTTGATCTGCAAAAGACACTGTTAGGCTAATAAAAGGACAAGCCACACTGGGAGAAAATATTTGCAAAACATATGTCCAACAAAAGATTTGTTTCTAGAATATGTAATGAAAGCATATGTCCATGTAAAGACTGACTCACAAGTGTTCATAGCAGCTTTGCTTGTAATAGCTAAAAGCTGGAAACAGCCCAAACATGCATCAACAGGTGAACAGATAACACGCTGAGGTATATTCATTTCAATGGAGTAATACCCAACAATGAAAAAGAGAATAAGCTATTGATACATGCTACAGCATGGATGAACCTCATAATAATTCTGCTGAATGACAGAGGACAAAAAATATGAAGTGTATGATTTATGTTTGTATGGCATTGTGGTGGATATAAGCTAACCGTTGGTGACAGCAGATCATGGTTTGTTTTGGGAAGTAGGTCACTGGGGTGCCTGAGCATTCTTTAATGTTTGATAATGCAAAATGGACCCTGGGGAAACAGTTAAGTCAAATTCTGGTCTTAGGTGCCAAAGATCCTAGTGGCAAATCAGTTTAAGGAAGAAGAGTTTTTAGTACAGCAGTGTGTTACTCTTTCTAACTTAAGTTTTAAAAATATTCTCTCAGCTCTGCTGAAAGAGAATACCCTCTTAGGGTGTGACTGATGGAAAAATGGACAGAAAGTCATACTACCTGCAGAGGGATCTGCTCTCAGGAATTCACTGCCAGCGGGATGGCTCATTCTGATTTATTGTTCTGGGTGGGTGAGAGATGGGGAGGGCTTCTCCCTACGGAGGGCTGAACATTGATTTTGCCTCTCTGTTGCCATTGATTTTCATTTGGAGAATGGAAAATTGAAGCATTTGTTTTAAGTCTTCCAGACAAGCTGCATTCTCAAATTCTGCACGTGCATCGTGAATGACAGGGAAGGATGTCAGGGTGGGACCCTCGATGTCTGAGTGTACCCTTGGAAGCCTTCTGGGAGCAGGGGGAACTAATCTGTTTTTAAATAAGGAGCCGACAGCTGGTCTTCCCAGTGGGCTAGGCCCCTCTAACGTAATAGCCCTTTATCTCTACTTCCTAATTATCTGGAATAACAACGAATTCTCAGCATCAGTGAAGAATTCAGATCCAGTCGAGGCTGGCAGTGCAGTGGACCAATCTGAGAGCTCTCTGTCTTTTATGTGAACTTGAAAAACCAGAATCAAAGTGTCTGAGGTCAGAGAGAAGTACATCACAGGATGTGCCTCAAATACCAAGCTCTCAGAGGATGTTTGAAAGGATGACGGTTATTTCATCTCAGTTTTGTTTTACAGCAAAGCACTGCCTCCTGCTACAGGGCCTTTGAATGGGTTGATTATACACATACGTGTCTGTCTCAGTTTGGGAGACACACAGCCACGTGGCAGGGCGGGTGATTCCTAGGTACTTGGATGGCTTTCTGGTGCTTCACAATTCCAGGCATTGTTTCCAGTTACCAAGGTGGAATCATGCCCACATTCCTTACTATAATTTTGTATGAATGCCACTCATCCCCTTTCTCCAAGGGGCCTATGAATTGCCTTGTGTTCTATGCTAGCCTCGAGGGATCTTTGTTTGCCATGTTGTCTAGGTAGGGTGCTAATGAGGGCTTGATGCTGTTTCTAGGCTATTTGTGTAATACATGCAGTGGAGTTTTGAGTGTGGGCTCACTTCTGAATCAGTCACCTTTCTAAATAGAAAACCCACCGCTGTGGTCCTTTGTTTTGCAAATACCTTCCTGAGGGTGCTGAAGAAAACATACAGAGAGTGGTTGGTTCCAGAGCTGCCTCTTGCTGGCCACCTACTGTTAACCGACCAGGGTTCTTGGCCTTCCTCCAGTCAATAGAAATTGGCTAGAGGCCAGACAAGAAACTCAGGCAAGGCTTTACTGGGGCCCCTACTGTAGCAGGGGGGAGTGAGAATAAAAGCCAGTTTCCCTTGCTTGTTCCTTATGTGGAGTGAGGGTGGGGGTGTGTGCAGGGCGCAGGCCAGAGGGCTGGCTGGGGCAGTGTGCCCAGCCCTGGGTAGTGTTGTGTGCAGAGCGCAGGCCAGAGGGCTGGCTGGGGCGGTGTGCCCTACCCTTGGGTAGAGGGCTGGTTGGGGTGGTGTGCCCAGCCCTGGGTAGTTGTGTGCAGGGCACAGGCCAGAGGGCTGGCTGGGCGGTGTGCCCTGCCCTTGGGTAGAGGGCTGGCTGGGGTGGTGTGCCCAGCTCTTGGGTAGTTGTGTGCAGGGTGCAGGCCAGAGGGCTGGCTGGGTGGTGTGCCCAGCCCTTGGGTAGAGGGCTGGCTGGGGCAGTGTGCCCAGCCCTTGGGTAGAGGGCTGGCTGGGGTGGTGTACCCTGCCCTTGGGTAGGGGGCTGGCTGGGGTGGTGTGCCCAGCCCTGGGTAGTGTTGTGTGCAGGGCACAGGCCAGAGGGCTGGCTGGGGCAGTGTGCCCCGCCCTTGGGTAGAGGGCTGGCTGGGGTGGTGTGCCCAGCCCTTGCGTAGTTGTGTGCAGGGTGCATGTGCAGTACCCTGCTTTCACTGCCAACGCCCTGTTTTTGCTCCAGGCACTTCAAAAGTGGCAGTTGGGTTTTTTGATCTCTTGGTATCTTTTGCATCCAGAATTTGCCCCAACTGCACATGCCCAGGGTTATTTTAGTCCCTACAGTTTCTTTGTATTTCATTGCTGGAGGAGAGATGTGTCCAGGCATTGCAGCAAGGGTCCCGGTCCCAGCCCGTCTCACTACTGTGTTCAGCTCACTGAGCAGAAGTGCCCTTACGGATTTCCCAAAGGGGTCAGTCAGTCTCTATTATGATCCCCATTTTACAGATGGGATTATTGAGTTTCCGTCAGTAACTCCCTTGGTTGCACAGGGCCATAAGGGGCAGATTTGGAACCAGGATGGAGGGATACAGCCCCCTCTGCTGCGGAGCCACGGGCGTGAGCTCTCACTGTCCAGTTCGCTTTTGCCTACAGTGCTGCAGCCCAGGAGTCGATCTGCTCCTTATCCTAGATCCCCTCCACACACACGCCTGGGAACTTCTCTCCTGACTCTTTCCCCTTATAGAGGGGTTGGCGGGGAGCTCGGCTATTAACCCCATTTCCTTCTTTCTGTGCCAAAAGCAGTAATTCTGGATTCATTTTTCCTCTCTGTGGTTTTTCCAAAAGCAGTCATTCAAACTATGTGTCACTTAAATACAGAGATATTTAATTACTTTAAACCAAAGTTATTTTTTCAAAGGAAAGAAGTACCATATGCCTCCACCCCTGAGCTGCTTCTGAGGCCTTCACTAAACAAGACTGAACAACTCATGCAAACCAGTTAGCTTCTCCCCACCTTTGCTTTCCTCTCTGAAGCAGAGGGTATCGATCAGATGAGCTTGAGGACCAAAGCAGCAGAGAGTCAAAAACAATTCATAATGGAGATGAGAATTATCACGTGGAATCTGTAGTTTCTTGGAGCCAGGAGAGGAGTGAGAGGCAGACCTTTACATTGGAAGGCAGGTTCACTAGGCAAGTTTCATAAATACATTGAAAATACATAAAAATCACATCTGCCAGGAAAATGTCCCAGACCCATATCTTGTCCTGCCTTGGTTTCCTTTCATTTTTTTTTAAACCATACTGCCATTACCAAAGCAGAGTTATGTCAGAAGACACGGTGGATGAGGGCAGGGCTACTTGGTGAGGCCTCTCAGTCAGTCTCATGGTCTCCTGCCTGACTGGGCAGTTTCTGGCTATAGCTCTCAGGGACTGGATCCTCTGCCCTGTGAGAATCCTCCCCAGCTCCCTCTGCCAGCCTGCCATTCCCACCTCCTGGCTGCACTGCTAGAGAAGGGCTTCCTGCTAGAGAGGGCCGTTCCGTTTCTAATCGATCCAAAGCAAAGGAGCCTTGTCTCTTCTCTCTGGCTCTCTTTTTTTGAGCCTGATTCTTTCTGGAGGAGATGGAGAATTCGTTATGGTGGAATTCTCTGAAGACTCATGTGCCCAGACGCAAGGCTGCTGGAGAGCTAGTGAGCCAAGTGTGTGTGGAGATGGGAGTGGCTGTCGACAGGGACTGATGGGGCGTGACTCTCTCATCCCCTCCTTGTCTCTGTTGTTGTTTTGCAATCGATAAGTTGTGTCCGACTCTTTGCGACCCCATGGACTGTGACAGGCCAGGCTTCCCTGTCTTTGACCATCTCCTGGAGTTTGCTCAAACTCATGTCTATTGAGTCAGTGATGCCATCCAATTATTTCATTCTGTGTCATTCCCTTCTCCTCTTGTCCTCAGTCTTTCCCAGCATCGGAGTTTTTTTTTCTAGTGAATTGGCTCTTTTCATCAGGTGGCTAAAGTATTAGAGCCTCAGCTTCAGCATCGGTCCTTCCAATGAATATTCAGGGTTGATTTCCTTTGGGACTGACTGGTTTGAACTCCTTGCTGTCCAGGGGACTCTCAAGGGTCTTCTCCAGCACCACAGTTTGAAAGCATCAGTTGTTTGGTGCTCAGCCTTCTTTATGATCCAACTCTCACATCCATACATGACTACTAGAAAAATCACAGCTTTGACTACATGGAAGTTTTCAGCGAAGTAATGTCTCTGCTTTTTAATATGCTGTCTAGGTTTGTCATAGCTTTGTTAGAAAGCATTAAGCATGCCTCCCTGCTCTGTGGTTCTGCCCCGGATCACTGGGCTGCAGTTGCTGGGCTTCCTCTTACATATTAAGGAATGCATGGTGGTGGTTTAGTCTCTAGGTCATATAGAGTAACACATTTTATGCATCAATCTGAGATGGATTAGAAAAAAGGAGGTTGAGGTGGGTGTGCCTAATTTGGAGAGGTCATGGCAAGGCGTGATTTCCATCAGGGCTCAGGGTGTGCTGAGTGGCACACAGGTGTGAGTTGTCATATTAGCCCTTAAGCAAGAGGCAGCAGGCAAGCTTAAGCCACCTGAGCCTTGTGGCATGTGTGTGTCGCCTGCCCGTTCTTGGCCACTTTCCAGGGTCTGGAGAGAGCTGTGCCCTGTGTCCAGAGGAGCAAGGTCAGTGTGGCCTCAGGACACAACATCATCTTCTTTTACAGAATTGATCAGGTTGGTTTGCCCACTGTCACTTACTTCTGTTTTAAGTTTTTTAAACTTTCTTTCCTTTGCCTTTGTTATTAATAAATCTACTGTGGCCTGCTCGATGCTCTGCCGAAACTCATCAAGATCTCAACTCTCAGGTTTCTAGTTTAGACATTTTATATCAGATTAATTCAACCAATGAACCGTGAAAGACATTCTTTATGGATATCAGGCACCAGACTAGGACCCATTTGGGGCACTGACCATGAGGGTTCTGGGGCCAGAAAATGGACTCGGGGTGATTTAGATGGGTGTCTGAGGCTATCTTTAGATGTACTTTTGTTTTAAATAGAATGTTCTCAAGCTAATGTCCTGTCTTTAATGTTCCTCACAGAGGGGATGGGCGGTCGGCAAGGCCTTCCATGCACAGAAGGACAGGAGAGATGAAAGTTAATTGGTTTGGGGACCTTGGTACCTTTCCAAGGCACACACTTAAGTGATGTTTTTCACGGGTACACATTGAAATGAATGTGGCTGTCTTACTGAGATGTGAAAGGCCCCTCTTCTAGCCTGTTTTGTCCATGGTCTTGCTGCAGCTGGGGTGCTGGGGTGCCCTGCTTCCCACTTAGCTGACTGGAGGGCGAGGCAGGAGGCTCTGGCTCAAACCTCATGGCTCTGAGGATTCCCAAGTGGAGGGCCAAGTGACAGGGCTCCCCTCTGGCCTGGAACTAGTGTCCTTCTCTTTTCAGGCACCAGGGAGGTATCTGTGAAGGTGATGGGGATAGAGGGCTTTCGGGCTTGAGTCCCACCTGTTGGCCGGACTGTCTCTCAGAAAGGGGCTTCTGCACACTGGCCATGGTGTGCTGCTGCTACTGTTCAGGCCCTCAGTTGTGTCCGACTCCTTGCGACCCTGTGGACTGTAGCCCGCCAGGCTCCTCTGTCCATGGGATTTCCCAAGCAAGAATACCGGAGTGGGTTGCCATTTTCTTCCCCAGGGGATCTCCCCAATCCAGGGATTGAACCCACATCCCCTGCTTGGCAGGCGGTTTCTTTACCACTGAGCTGCCTGTGAAGACCTGGTGACGGTGGGTTAGAGGTCATTAATTCAGATTCCATGAAGTTGGAGTCTGTGATCATTTCTTTAACAAGTATTTACGGTGCTTTTCACTTGGCAGACTCTGTTTGGAATTCTGTGACGAGTAGACACAGTCTCCCTCGGGGAGATTAAAGTCTACTGGAAAAGACAGGTATAAAGGAAGTATCATGTAAATTGTGCTCTGTATTAAGTAGGATAACAGCAGGGTACCATAAGAGAGAGTCACTTTAGGTTGGTTGAAGGGGATAAAAGGTGTAAGGTGCCAGCTGGGGAGAAGGTACAGAGCAGGAATAAGAGGTCTCGGAGAGGGGAACAGCCTTTGCAAAGGCCTTGGCTCAGAGAAGGGGAAGGGCCTTGGTGTCCTAGAGGAAGTAAGAGGAGAGAGGTCTGGGCTGCAGAAAGGCAGTGACAGAGGGGGGCCTGGCTATGAGCCCCTGGGGAGGGGGGCAGGGCCAGAGCATACAAAGCCTTGAGGGCCATAGACAGGGTTGGCTCTCAGGCCAGGTGTGAAAAGAACTTTTATGTGGCTTTACACCAGAGAGGGATATAGTGTTGTAGCTTAGGATGGACTGAGTTTTTAAATTACTTTTTAATTATAGTTTATTGCAAAAGCTTTTAAGAAAGCATCAGAATAAAACAACAATTGTTTATGAATTGAAGAAGATTTAAAAGAACCATTGTTAAAGATCTGGTAGAGTTTTTTTTATAATTGACAAGAAAATGTGGACTGAATTTTCTTGAATTCTTATTCTTAAAGCCAGATTGTGTGCTATATGAGAAGAGCTGGAGACTCTAGGTGTGAGTGTGTGTGAGTTGTGTGTGTGTTTGCTTCCCTCATTGGAGCTTATAGCCTAGGGGAGTAGGAACACAGATGCATATAGTCTAGGCTAGCAGGTCAGAATCCTATAAACTAAAGTTAAAATTTCAAGAAGGGAGCAGCCACTCGCAGCTGCAGTTGGGGCTGGGCCAGGGGTAGAAGGCAGGGAAGGGGCAGCACGCACCAGTGGTATTTACCATTTTCCTAGGAGTTTAAGAGTGAGTGGAGACTCTGACTCAGACACTTTGTGACTTGCTCAATCCTATACAGCCTTTATGTGGCAGAGATGGGGGACCAGGGCAAGGCTGCTCAAAGCTCATCTTCTGTATAAGGGCCTCTTAGACTTCCAGAGACTTCCCTACATACAATCTGCATTTTCTCATCAGAGGATGACTTTAAAATGATGCTGGAACATAGTAGGTGTTCAATGAAAGTTACTTCTCATCTGAGACTCCAAATGCTCAAGGAACCAGCAGGTGGGGTGACGATCCTTGCCGGGCTCCTGTGAGTTCACATCTGCCAAGGCCTTTCTATTAGTTGGTGGGGGTTGTGTCAGTTGTCATGGTTAGTGAGTACCCTGCCAGCAGAGTATGTCCCTTACCCCCACTCCACCCTGGTCATGCTCATCCCACTTACTCATAATATCTAGTTCCCTCTGGAGTATAACTCAGGTCTTCGCACCCTGCAGGTATTCACAACATACTTCATGGCTGAATGAATCAGCTAAGTCACGAAGGGAGCTGGGGGTGCAGGGCCAAGCTGATGGACTTACTTAGGAGCTCCGATGGGTCAGCAACTTGCACAGCGATGCTGCAGGTGAGGGTTAGTAAGTAAGTGTTAGTCGTCCAGTCGTGCCCGACTCTTTGCGACCCCATGGACTACAGCCCACCAGGCTCCTCTGTCCGTGAGATTTTCCAGGCAAGGATACTGGAGTGGGTTGCCATTTCCTTCTCCAGGGGATCTTCCCAACACAGGGATTGAACCCAGCTCTCCTGCACTGCAGGGAGATTCTTTACCGACTGAGCTAGGGCTCTTCATATCATGAGGGCAAGCGTGTATCGTATTTCCGTTTATTTTCTGCATAGCACCTACCACATTCCTAGACACCCAGAAAATACTAAGAAGTGCCTGTGAAACCCCATGGGGAACTTGGAGGTAACCTGTATGTCACTGTGGTGTGGAAGCGGCCCTATTCTTGGGGGATACGTCGTAGCCTGACTCTGCTCCCTGCCCTGACTTGGTGGCTGGCGGCTTCCTTACAGCCCGCCCTCTCTGTGTGCTGTGTGACTAGGTATATCTGAAGGTCAGCCATCCTCTGGGGCCACAGACTTGGCCTTGTTGATGGTCAGGTGTCATCCATCTCATCCACCCCTTGGGTCCCTCAGAGCTGGAGGTCTGTGTCTGCTGAGGACTACAGAATGGCCTTTGGATCTACCTTCAGGAAGAAAAAAGGAGAAGGGCACCACTGGGGATGCAATCTGCCAGCCATCACAGGCCAAGCCTGAACAGCTTTCCATGACTCCACTGTGGTTCTTGGTGACTGGCCTAATTCACTGTCTTGCTTCATCCAGGAGGCTTGCAGGCTCCAGAATCTCCTCTCTCTGAGGTCTGCCTCTGCTCCTTGGCCCTTGCAACTGGCCCTTCCTGACCTTGAGAGTAAGAGAGGGGAGAACTACTCCAGCCCAAGGTGCCCGCTCAGCCAGTCAGAAACTTGGGAAGACAGCAGGTAGCAGTCTTGAGGGTCCGTCCTCTGTCCTGGGGAGAAGCCTGGTGCCAGGAGGCTTGGTCCGCCTGGTGCCAGGGAGGGGGCTTGGTCCACAGCTGCTGCTGTCTGCCCCCGTGTGAGCTCACAGAGTGCCTGCAAACTGACTGCACATCCTGGGGTGACACTTGATTTCCTGCTCATCTCCTTGCTCTCTGACTTCAGCAGTTTTTCCATGTGCCTTTTTTTTTTTTTTCTTTCCATGTTATGGGGTGAAATTGGCTTGCTGCTCTTAATGGCTCTGCTGATTACCTGTGGACCTTTGGTGGTGAATCTAAGCACTTTACTCTGCAAATCTTGGTAGCTGTCTTCAGAACGGAGGGTTGGGATAATGGACCAATGTTTCCCACAGAGTGCCAATTGGTACAACATTTCCAGTGGGTATTTTGGCCTCATTGACCCCTTGGTTCCATTTTGGACACCCTATCTCATGTAAGCAAATACAGATACATGTATATATTCAAGGATGTTCACTGTACTTGACTACAATATTAAAGAAATAGAAACAGTCTCCTCATTATCCATCATATATAAGAATGCTTACAGAAATCAGAGTGTGCCTTTTGTAGAATCCTCTTCCTCCAGATGACCTCTGCTTGAACTCTTGTGGTACTGGGAGCCTCCATCCCCAACCTTCTGAGATGGAACCTTTGTCCTTGGACAGTTCTCACTGTGTGAGATGTCTTCCTTGTATTGAGTCAGAGATTTTTTGTTAGTGACCTCTATACATTGGTCCAGGTTCTACTCTGGAATAGCATTGGACACAGGGTTACTGCTCTCTGTGCCAATACATCCTCGAGCATCTTTTCTGTATGTGGGAGGAGCTGGGGACCTCAGTGAGCATAGTCCAAAGTGGCCAGTGCTAAAGGGCTATGGGGCATGAACAACGGACTGGGAACAATGGCCATGGGACAGACGTGCTTGGGGGAAGGGAAGGGGCTGTTTGAGACATCTTCCAGGAGCGGGTGGCAGTGGAGCTGGTCCTTGGGAAAAGGTGAGAGGAACCTGGAAGGAGAAGGTGTTGAGAAAGCACAAGACTAAGAGAACTAGGCTCCATCCTTGGCCTCCCCACCCAGAAAATCCCCTACCAGTGAGGGCTGCTCCAGAGGTGAGGAACTTGTCAGTGGCTCCAACCTTGGCTTGGAGAAAGCTTTCAGATCAAGTGAAAGTTATGACGTAGCTGTGACTGTGCTTGCATTCTGCAGTACTGGTGGTGAGTGGTGTCATGCTGATAGTTTGCAGCTATTGGTGTTCAGCTGAATCTCCTTGGATCCATGTCTCTATCAGCTTCCAGCCTGTCTCCTCTTGTTCAGTCTCTCAGTCACGTCTGACTCTTTGCAACCCCATGAACTGTAGCACATTAGTCTTCCCTGTCCTTCACCATCTCCTGGAGTTTGCTCAGACTCATGTCCATTGAGTCAGCGATACCATCCAACCATCTCATCCTCTGTCATCCCCTTCTCCTCCTGCCCTCAATCTTTCCCAGCATCAGGGTCTTTTCCCGTGAGTCAGCTCTTCACATCAGGTGGCCCAAGTATTGGATCTTCAGCTTCAGCTCTGGGCCTGACCTAAGGAGGCAATGTCCCTAATGCCATCTACCCTCCTCTGTTTAATTTTGCTGACTTATTCTTCCTATAGTAGGTCATATGTAGGCCTCCCAGAATGGGCTTTGTTGCTGATGACTAGAAAACATGTGGCTATTTCTTCCCTCATGCACATGTCCCATAATAATGAATCGCCTCCCAGGAATGTAAGAATGTATTTTCGAAGATGACATCACAGAGCCAGTGACGGAATTGCATGTACCTTCACTCAGCCTCGTATGCACACCTGAGCTCACACACACTTAGCTGGAAGCTGTGGTAGCAAAACCCTCAGTACTTCTGCTCCCTCCTGCAGAGAGGAAGGATCAGGAATGCTCAGGGAGAGAGGCAGTGGAAATCCTCAGCCCTAGGCTTCTTGCTTAACATTTGATTATTTTTTTCCCAATTAGTGTGTCCATTGCTAAAAGAGTTCCTCTAAGGTCTCAGGGCTAGAAAGGGACCTTGCTTTCTTGGACCAGCAAACAAAGACAGTCAGCAAACAAGAAATCAAATGGGGATGCCAAAGGTCTGTGGGTAATAGTGGCAGTTTCTCTTCTGCTCCCTTTTAGGGAGAAATCAGTACACTGCTATCCATTATCCTAAGGGAATAAAGGAAGCTTAACTGTTCACTTCTATTTCCCTAACAGCTGCTATTACACTGCTGGCTTAGCACTTTTCATTAACAAGGCAGAATTTTAGTTGTGGCCTGTAAATGTCTCTCTGTATGTGTGTGTGTATGTGTGAGCACATGTGCACCCACCCACACAGACTGGTTTTGCATGCAGGCCCCAGCGGCTGAGCTCTTCAGCAAGCTAAACTCTGAATTAAAACTCCACTGTTTCTGCCTCCCAGCCCCTGGTGCCACTGGCCATGCCTTGTGGTTGCTTTAATGGAAAGTGACTACAGACAGAGTCTCTGAGCACTTAGTGGAATTTACATAATCACATCCGCCCGCTAATCCTCCTGATCTGGTCAGGAGACACTTGAGGGCATTGTGAGTTTCGGTTTGATGAGGATCCCTGGACCTATCTGTTTGGTTTCCAGTGTAAGGAAACCTTGATTCCAGTACTGTGCAGCAATGGGAGGACACCAGAGATCTGGGTTTATAATCTGGCAACTTCCTTTCCCTTTGGCCTTTAGCCATTGGCCCACACACCGCTCCTGGCACTCTTAAATGTAGAATGGCCTGAGGGTGGTGATGGGGGTCCTGAAATAAATAGTGAATGTCTTGCCGTTAGAAATTTTCTTGAGCAAGTCAGCAGTCTGTGAGACTCTTTGGGCTTCCCTGATGGCTCAGTGGTAAAGAATCCACCTGCCAAGCAGAAGATGCGGTTTCAATCCCTGGAGAAGGGAATGGCAACCCACTCCAGTATTCTTTCCTGGAGAATTCCATGGGCAGAGACTCTTTACCGTCTCAAGATATGAGTAAGAGTAAAAACAGTTAAGGTAACACCTATCCCAAATAAATTCAGTCATTCAGAATAATTAAATATCATTATGTTTACAAAGAATTGTTACATGTAATATGAGTTTTAGGAAGTACATTTAACACAATGCTAGTATTATCTTTGAAATCTTTACCCAATTGCTGGCACATAGTAGGTATATTGGGTTTCCCTGGTAGGTTGGTCGGTAAAGAGTCCACCTGCAATGCGGGAGACCTGGGTTTGATCTCTGGGTTGGGAAGATCCCCTGGAGGAGGGCATAGCAACCCACTCCAGTATTCTTTCCTGGAGAATCCTTATGGATAGAGGAGCCTGGCGGGCTACAGTCCATGGGGTCACAAAGATTTGGACACGACTGAGCGACTAAGCACAGCACAGCCAGTATGTTTATTATGAATGTTTAGTAGACTGTCTCCAGGATCCTAACCACCTTTGGAATAATTATACCTTCAGCTTTGAGAGCTTTGCTTAAATAGGCCCTGAAAATACAGTAATGTAGAAACTTAGTTCAAATAGATCTGACCTGTTGGTCTTCACTAGAATCTTTGAGTATTCCCCAATGCTTTTATGCAGATGAACCTCCTTTATTCAGCCCTCCTTCCTGCACCTGAAAGATCTTTCTTCTGTTTCAATCACCTTGGCTTTTTCAAACATTACTGGAGAGAGGCAGGGCTGGCAGTGAGGGGTAGGCTTGACAACATGCATTTCTTTTAAATTTCTGAAAATGCCTTCCATGTTTAGATTTTGAACAGATTAAATCAGCAATACCTAGTCTAGAGTCAAATACTAGACATATGGAGTAACAAAGCTCAAGTTCCCTTTCTCACACCCTCAGTCCTACGCGGCCGAGGGTGTGTTCCCTGGTATGTGCCCTCTTAACACATTTCCAGCTCTTTTCTACATGCACACACAGTGTTTTTGGAAACTGTCCTCTGGCTATTGAATCTTGTCATCTTTGAAGGTTAGATGCTTTTCCAGCTGCCTGGGCCATTACACAGCTCAGGTGAAAGGCAGGTCACGGAGGCTCAAGTTGAAATGAATTGCAGGCCAGAGGTTGACATTCACACACACACACAGGGATGTTCCTAGTTTTGGAATTGCATCCATACCAGCCACATATCTTTTTGGTGGCCCTGATTCTGCTCTAAAAACTAAAAACACATACTTTTCCTATGGGTTTGAAGGTGCTTTAGTAAGCTGATATGGTGGTGGCTTGGGAGTATGCTGGGGCATTGAGGGCTTTCTGTTGATTCTGACACCTGCTTGTCTCTTCTGATGCATTTGAGCCTTTACCTGGGAGATATCACATGCTCAGCCTCCTTACTTGGGCCATGCTAGATGGAATGAAGCCGCACAGGGTGCTGGCTTACTGTGAGTGATGTGCATGCCTGAATCAGTGAAGTAGTAGGTGCTTCCCCCTGATGACCAGGGTCCACCTGCCCATCCAGTAGGTCTGCTTTGCTCACAGAGTCTCCCTGGCTCACTCCTCATGCTTCTTCCCATTTCTACCATCACTTTTCTCCTCCTTGGAGCTGCTGGCAGCTGTGAATGTGACAGTTCATGTAAAGGGCCTGGAACATTGTGAGAGCTCAGAACATGTTACTTACTCTTGCTGGTAGTAATAATAGTACCAGCAGAATAATAGGGCCTCAGTAAATGTTTAGCTGCTATGCTCATTATTATATATTTGCCCTTTAAAATTTTAAGCTTCTGTAGACAGCTTGTGTTTGCACCATGTGAGTGCCTGATGGTGCTTACAACACTCCAAGGTGCTCAACAGTTACTCCACAGAGACTGGGCATTTTTCCCACAGTTCTCTAATAGGCATCTGTTTGTTAGGAAACCTGAACTCTTTCTGGACAGGATCTTATATCTGGGACCTTCTTCACTTGGGAAAGAGACTCCTGAGCCCACAGACAGCAGAATGTAGAGTGTCTCAGGTGGGAGTCTGTCTCTCACTAAGCAGCTTTTGAAATGACACAAGCCATTGTGCTCCTCCTGTGTCATTTTATGACTTAGTATAATGACTCAAATAACCCTAACAATGGAGGAATTATAGCTTCATTTTACAGGACAGATAATTCCAATGGTTAACATATTTTCCCTTTTAATTAGCATTCATTATTTTGTCTCTGGTTCAACATAGTCACCATATCAACTATCTGAGTATCTTCCATCCTTGTTTCAGAAGCAATTAGTTCCGATTTTGCAAACAAATTCAATCTTGGTTTTCAATGGGCAGTTTGATGTTAACATGATAATAAGATGCAGTGATCCTGGCTGCTGGCAAACAGACACTGTGATTACTGGAAAGGGTTGGCTCCTGGGTGGGTTCTCCAGGCCTCTGAGCTGAAAGGTCTGCCATAGAGATTTGATGAGAGAACAAAGACAGGTCGGAGAAGAAGGGACTGGGACGGGTTAAGCAGACCTCTGCTTTTTTTTCCTTGAATAAAATGGGTTAATGGCAGCATCTACTGCCAGGGGGTCGTTGTGGGTGAGGAGCAGGGAAGTGTGCTCAGCATTTAGAGGGATGTCTAGCAGTCACGTAAAACAGCTGGGAGTGGTGCGGCTACTATTTGTGATCTGGAATTTGCTTTCCTCTTTTACCAGCTGTTCATATGCAGAGTGAAACAGTTCTATCAAAAGTTATGCAAACATGTTTAGAATGCACAGTGTATTGAACAAAATGAAGTGGTCCTGTCTTCTTCAATAACTGAAAAAAGTCAGCAATTCTACAGACAGTCTTAGGGGCCCCCAGCCCTGCTCCATCGTGCAAGTATTTTTGATATACAATGTTGAATTTCATCCTCTGGGATTGATATCAGGAAGTTTATACTGACATATATATTTATTGCTGGAAAAATTACTGTGGAAGTCTTTGTTCTGATACTGCTTTCCTGTGGGCCCTGATGATGACCCTATTCTGCCCATGGTCAAATGAAATACTGAGTTACAACTCGTGTCATCAAAGATTCCCTTGCTTGTCACATGGGAAAGTGGCAGGGTTTGGGACCTGCCTCAGGTGGTGAGGGTTGGGATCTCGGAGTGAGGAGTGGCAGGGTCCAGTGGGAGGCAAGAATGGAAAATGCTGAAAAGTGGACTTGAAGGTTAAGGTCAACCAGGTCAACTGGTCAACCAGTTACCAGGAACTAGGACAGGGAAGAGCTGTCATGATCTGGTTTGTCTTGCTTGTAGTTATTTTCATCTTATAGTCGTCACCACTCTGCTGCCAGTGGCTCTTGTAAATAAGATGAATATTAATAAATGTATTTGCACAGTATATCTTATGGAAATCCTCTGAGTGATGTTCCACAAAGTAGCTTTAGAACAAATGTCAACACATGATTCTGTGCCATTCTGTTAACTTGCTAGGAGGTCCAAGTATCACAGTATTTGAACACCACCCACCAGTGTTTGCTGGCAATTTCTAGTATTTGAATTTTCACTTTAAGCTACATTTCTTTATAAATACTACTAAACTTATGATATCCTATTTGCTTTAAAAAAAACACTTAAATATAGTATTGAAAAGAATATAGAAAAAATTATTTCAGCAACACTGAAAATTTCTTGAGAATTCTCATTTTTCATTCCCAAATTGGAAAATTATTATCAGTTGGGAATTTGGAACCTGTGCCTTGGAGGTCCTCTCCTAGCTTTGGAGGCAACCTCCTTCCAAACGATGGGGAGTCCCTTAACCCTCAGATATACAGGAGAGCCTTCTACCCACTTCCCTGCTGTCTTTATACATTTTTTTCTAATTGTTTTTCAAGTCTGAATTAGAATTTCTCAGTCTATTGAACTCTTGCTGCTTAAACCACATGCTATTTTTGTCTTCCAGTTAGTGCTAATAATTTCCAGAAATAAAAGGAGAAAATTCTGAAGGTCCAAATTAATAAATTCATGTATTTCACTGAGCACACCCATGTCCCAAGGGTGAACCATGTTTCCAAGCCCCAGGATCACAAATATGATTAAGGCCCAGTCACTTTCCTTGAGGAACATGCAATTTATTGTGGAAGATAGACACACAATGAACTACTTTGTGCTGTGCTGACCATCACAGTTGGATATGAACATGGTTAATGCTGGGCTTCCGTGGTGGCTCATTGGTGAAGAATCTGCCTGCAATGCAGGAGACATGGGTTCGATCCCTGGGGCAGGAAGATCCCCTGGAGAAGGGCACAGCTCCCCGCTTGAGTGTTCTTGCCTGGAGAATCTCGTGGATAGAGTTGCCTGGCGGACCACAGTCCATAGGGTTTCAAAGAGTCAGACACAACTGAAACTACTGAGCATTGTCAGATGCACACACATGGTTAATTCTTCTTGGGGTAGGGCTCCCAGGGGGAAAAGAAATTCCATGGGAAGCAGTAGATTTGAAGCTTGGACAAGGGACAGACATTTGCTGTATAGGTAGAAAGCATTTATTTACCAAGTCATACAGATTCAAGTTAGCATGACATATGTAAGGGGCTGATGTGGCTGGCTGGGGATAGAATCAGTAGGACTTGAGTGATGGGGAGAAGTGGTGAGGGCGGGGAGGGGAATGTCCAGGATGGGCTCCAAGGCTTTTAGCTTGGGTGTACCCCAGGTCCTGTCTGAATCATAGAAGCATCTTAACATTGATCCAGCCTAATAAAGATGCTTGCTTACAGACTAGTTGCGGACCACAAGCGATCACAGGACCGTGCTGGACTGGAAGTGCAGCCTGCCTGCCTGTGGGAAGGGCCCGGGTGGCTTCCTAGGGGAGGGGAGTTTTGAACTGGGCCTTGAAGAAAGCCTTATGAGGTAGGCAGGAGTGAAGGGGAGAAACGTGGGTGGGGATGAACGTGTTTCAGATCTGGGAAAAACCCACATGATGGTGCAGTGTTCTTTGGTGGGCTCTGGGAAGTAGCAAAGAGTGGCTGGAGCAAAAATATTTGGTGTTGACGGTCAGCGTGTACGTACACATGTGTGCATGCATACATGGGTGTGTGTGTCCATGTCTACATGTAAGAATGTGTGTGCATGGGATGTGTGTGTGTGTGTGCATGTATGGGGGTATGTGTACATGGTGTATGTGTGTATGTACATGCATAGGTATGTGTGTGTATGCATGGATGTGTGTGGTGGAGGGTTGGGGAGGAAAGTGGACAGATAGTGGCCCAGTGAAGATAGGCTCGGTCAGTTTAACACCAAAACTAGAAGTTCAGACAGGCCCTAGGAGGTGAGAAGATGGAGGCTTTAAGCATGCGAATTGCATCATCAGATTTGTCTTTAAGAATCATCACACTGCTTCAAAAGCATACATACATGCTGGGAATTTTGGTAAACTTAAAAAAAGATTAAGGCTAAGCACTTGGCCAAAAGAGAGGAAGCGATGCTGGTGATCTCCTGATTGTCTTCCCTTGTCAGTTGAGGTTTTCTGTGTGGGGCAATGAATAGGGTAGAAGCGTGGCTGCCCCCAGCACCAGCCAGACTAGGGTGGAGTTAGGGTTTTGAGGCCCAAGTGAGGGCTGGCAGGACCTGCCTCCCAGACTAGAGTGCTCGTGTCGCCCCAGTTGGTGAGTGTCTGTGGCACTGGAAATAGTGCCGTCAAGACGCCTTCGTCGGCTTCCACTCTTCATTGGCTCAAGAAGTGAAATATCTGAGAGTCTGGAAGCTTAGTCCCTCGCCTCACCTGGGTTGGTTATTTTTTATGGTTTGCACTGAATTGCGGGGATTGAAATATATACACAATAACCAGGGAAGTTATGCTTCCTTGGGCTCACATCTACTTGTACATTACTTTGTGTAATTTGGCCTCTGGACAGAGAGTACTGGTTTGGGTGCCATTTTCTCACGAGTCCTAGTGGAATAAGAAACGCTTGGGTTTGTCTGAATGTAACAGGTATGCTTGTCTCATTAAAATTGGGAAAACTCAGCATGCTTTGGCCTTTGTACCTTTAGTCCCCAGGGCATCCCAGGGTCAGAGGTGGTTCCTCCTGGGCGTGATCCATGACCACCCGGCATGGGGTATGAGAGAGAGCTTCCTCCTCCACAGGTGTAGAGTCAGGGACAGTGTTTCAGAAGGGCTTTATTGATAAGACTGAGCCCTGATGGTGAAAATATAGATGCCAAAGTAGGCAATTAAAATGGTCCCAGAGAAATGCAGTCAGTTTCAGGGTAACTTCAACCTGACAAATGTATATGAAGTAACTTACCTGTATTTCTTTGTGACACTGGGCACGTCCTTTCTGCTATTCACTTACGTGTCCAATTTCTCATTTATAAACTACAGTCCTTAGACTTGATTCATTTTAAGGGATTTTCAGGCTCAGATAGTCTGTGATTTTGTGGTTTACTGCTAGTAACCACTGCAGTGGTCAGCACTCAGGAATCCACCCACTCACCCAACAAGGCTATATTGAGCGTCCTTGATGCACCAGACCACTAGGAAGCCCTAGAAAGCCTCATCTCTTTGTCTCCGCTTAATGTATTTAATGGTGAAGTCCAGGTCCAGCGACAGGGATGGCCCATCATTACTGGCTGGTGATTAATTGGTAGTTCTATCTTTTCCTTAATGCCAGTGACTCAGCATTCACTTCTCCCTGGCCTGCCTTTGGCTAAGCTCCTGCCATCTGCCTTCCTCTGGGGCATCATTGCACATGGTAGTCTGCTCCAGCAAAGCTGCCCACTCTCTAGACTTTATCACCACTTTCTGGGAACTCAAAACAAGAATTACTTTGGCTGTGGGCGCACACGCTGGGGACTGACCCAGGAGAGAGGCTGCCAGACACAGAACTGCTGCCTGTATTTGCTGATTCATTATCAGCGTCAGACAATCTGCTGTGAGAATGATGATAAATGTGTGGTGTTCTTCAGAAGGAATCACCCACTCCGAGATTAAAGCCCATGCCAGCAGCCTGCTTGTCTGCTGCGTGGAGTCCCATCCCCTCCCATCCCTTTTTCTGCAGTCCAGAACACATCTTGAAAGAAGAAAGTGTGTTTGGTTAAAGATAATAGGAGACCCATATCCATGTGATTTAGAAATGTGAACAGTAGATGTTTTTATTCCAGACAGAGGCAGGGACGAGGTGAGTAACTGCTGGGGAAGCAGGGAGGCGTTGGAGAGAGGAGCCCTCGTGGTGAACGTGTAGGTGCCCCCAGCGAATTTTCAGGTCAGTCGTCTAGGTGTGTCTGAGGAGGGCTGAAGGAAAGCCATCCCCAACACTCTGTGGCTGTGTGACTGTCACCATCACCTAGCCACCAGTCCTTTCCGGTGGGCAAACCCTTCCCCAGCTTGGCTTTAGTTGTCCCTGTGAGTAACATGAGTCATCTGGACCAGGCATCCCCAGGTGCCCTCATAGAACTTCCTTTCCCAGGTCATTGTTCAGATGGGCTCAGCCTATGGCCCCGTCTGGCCTGGGGTCCCCAGTTTCTCTAAGGTGTTGTGCACTGGGTGTGGTGTGGCCGCCCTCCTGATGTCAACCACCCAGGTATTGGGTTGGCCAGAAGGTTCATTCGGGTTTCCCATAAGTGCGCGAACTTTTGGGCCAACCCAATAATTCCCCAAGCAGACCTCCTTCCTCTTACTGCCTCCCACAGATCCCTGGGACAGGATTGAGGTAGGATAAGAACCAAGTTGGTGGATGCCATTTGTGTCTCACTGTCCTTCATCTGCTACAGCCCACAGGGTCACAAAGAGTAGGACACAATGTAGCCACTAAACTACAATAATAATGGGAACGACATTTTGATTGCTCCCTTTTTTCCAGGCATTGTACTGAGTCATTCACATACATCAGTCATTTTAATCCTCATACTATCCGCTTGAAGGAGGTACTAGTCCTTGCCCTCCCCCCCCCCCACCTCCCACTTTACAGATAAGGAAACTGAGACTTACAGGGTGAAATATCCTGCTGCGATGGCAGGTAAGTGGCAGAGCTGAGGTTTGGACTTGTATTTTCTGACTGTGGAGCCCAACTAAGCCCCTCGCAGTATGGCCCAAGCAAACTGCGTCAAGGGCACAGTACCCACTTGACTTGCCTGTCCGCCACCCAGCCCTGGCCCCTCGGCTGGGGACGTGGCTCCCAATGGTTTGCTGGGAAAGCAGCTCCTCTAAGAGAGGAAGGGTGGCCATAACTGCAGGCCTTGATTTTGGTGGTTTATGATATGAGGACAGGGCTCTTTCCGTGGACATAAGCCATCCTAATAGCGCCATTTATCATTATGACAAAGGTTAGGCTAGGGGGATGCCGGAGCTGGAATGAAAGAGCAGAATTCTGATGATTTTAGCAGCTGAAAGTGACATCACCTCAGAGCTGCTGTCGCATGGCAAATTGAAAGCTAGACTGAAACTGCTTTAAAACATATCCAGAGATGCTTTCCCACAGCTGTGATAAAGCTGTTTGGTTGTGTTTGGAGACACGCTTCTATCTAGACTACTCTCTGAGTTGTCTGTGTGTCCTCCTACCCGGAGGATGCTCATCAGCCCTGGAGGCATCTGAGGCTCTGGGTGCTGCGTGGGGACACCTGTGATCTGCCCCCCTCCGCAGGGGCCTGGAGGAACTGACAGAATCAGTTTTTCATCGTCCTTCTAGTGTATTGTCAATGTCACTTCAGCACAGGGAGCTCAGTGCTCCGTGTTGGCTTGGATGGGTGGGATGGAGGGTGAGAAGGTGGGAGGGGGGTTCAAGAGGGAGGGGATATATGTAGACCTATAGCTGATTCACTACACTATACAGCAGAAACTGGCACAACCTCGTAAAACAATTGCATTCCAATTAAAAAAAAAATAAGTCATGTGTTTACAACATTTTTAGTGGCCACATTGCTTTCTCCTGTCCATCTGGTGGGTAGACCTAGGAGTTTGGAACTGTCCCCTGCCTGCTGTCAGTGAGCTGGACTCAATGCGGGTGCTAGCCGGGGGACTTGGGGATGCGCTGGACTGTTTGATGAGCCCTCTTTTATTTGGCCTTTATCCAGGTAACCTGGAGGAGAAAGACCCCTGGAAACTGAAGCGACAGTTACTTATGCCCTCTTTTTTTCATCCTCAGGCAAAAGAAGGGGACAGTGGTCCACAAGCACTGGGTCGGACCTTCGAATCTGGTCAAGTGCAAGCCCTGCCCTGCGGCACAGTCAGCCATGGTCTGTGGCTCCGATGGCCACACCTATACATCCAAGGTCAGTTTTCTTCATGGTCTTTTTTTTTGGTCATCAAGAAGTAGTCTGCTTGTTCTGACAAGGCTCTCTGGGTGGAAACGGGACCCTGTGAATCTCGGTGGACTTGGAGTCTTGCCTTTGATAAGCTGCCATGGGAATAGACTCTTGGACCGAAGAGCTGAGATAAAATCATTATGATCTATGTAACTGGAGTGATCAAGGGCTAAGGGGAAGAAGGGTGATTCCAAGAGTGGTGTGTGATCCTGAAGAGAGTCTAGACCAGCTTCCTGGAGGAGATGGTGGGGAGCAAACTGTTCCAAAGGTGTGAGTCATTCAACCCAGCTGATGGGTAGCCAAGATATGAGGGGGACCGTGAGGGGGACACCACGTCTTAGGGATGGTGAGGTGAAAGGAAGGTGAGTGATGTCAGCACATGTTTAAGCAGCATTTATTGTGTGTCTAGAGTGTGCCCAGTGTGACACCAGACCCAGGGCTAGAGGGTCTGCTGTTCCTTTCTCTGGGGACTTCAGGCCTGGCAGTCTAATGGGAGGGGGCTTGCTAGTATGGAGTCTGGTCATTTTAACTCAAACCGATGAAGAGAAAATGGCTTCATAGGAAAAGGAACTAGGGATAAAGTGGGTCTGTTTATTCTTATTGGAGTGATGAGGAAAAGAAGAGGAGCTTTTCATCTGGGCTCTAATAAAAGGAATTAGAGGCAGAGGGGCAGGGATCACCGGTGTGAAGGAGGGAGATTTTGTTCTTGGAATTCCAAATAGTTTCCTTGGGTGAAGGTTGTCTATCTGTGTTTGGGAATGGACATTTCCCTGGGTTAATGAATGGTAGAAAAAGAAACCACAAAATTGATAAGAGTTTACCTGTTTGTTCTTTTATTCAACAAATATAAGTCAATACCCTCCTTAATGCTACGTGTGAAGAGCTGTGTGTAGGAGTCTCAGGAACTTTCTATGAGACGTGGGTGGGGGGCAAGGAGTGGGGCTCTGACTCTCGCATCTCCTCTAGCCACAGCTGTCCCACTTTTATCTCCTTGTTTCCTGGGTAAGGTTCATTTGCAGAATAGAGTCAGGGCTGACAAGAGTCGCGGCTGCTGGCTGCCTGGGTGTCTGCGGCCACGTTGCTGTGTGGTCCCTGGGCTTGGGCTGTTACGCTGGCCGCACCTCTGTCTGTTCCCCACTGCGTGGTGCGTGGCTTCCATCCTCTGTAGGCCTCTCACCATCTGACCTTTACACCATAGAGATGGCACAGGCCGGGGGTCCCCTGTGCTGTCCTTGGAAGCTTATTTGGATTACAGTGAGGCTGTGCCAGGCTTTTCTACGGACTCTTCTTGATGTGAATCATGTCTTTTTATTCACTGAAAGTAGACTTTTATCCTCTCCGTTTTTCACATTTTTCTCACCAAAGGGAATATATGTAACAAAGCAGAAGCCGGAAGGTTTGTCTCGCTTGGACCCAGACCTGTGTAATCTGCTTTAGGAGCTCAATACCATCATTGTTGCTTGGTAGTCATTCCTTTGTTCTTTCCGCAGGTTTCACTAGAGCCCTTCCTATGTGCCAGGCTCTGTGCCGGGTGCTTGGGAACGTATGATGGGGTGGAAACAAGCATGTTGGTTCTTCCTCCTGACCTGAGTCTGTCTGTAATCCTTACCCCCCACCTCTACAACCTGAGACATGCTGTGTGAATTATAGCTTCTCCACCCAGAATCATGGCCAGAACATCCTGGCCAGATAGCCTAGCCCAACCTGGCTAAGTATGCCCACCTTCCCCTGTTCCCTGCTTCTCTGATCCTGAAGGAACCAGAAAAATGTTCTAGATAGAAGAGATAGCATGGGCCAAGGCTCTAAGGCAGGATGATGAATTCGAAGAACTGAGAGTGTGCCCTGATGGTGGCTCTGACAATAAGGGGAGAGGCACAGGGGAGGAGGAAACAGAGGATGTGAAAATGGTCCAGGAGGAGACCTTCAGTCAAAGCTAGGAAGGTGAGCAGGTGGCTGGGCTGTGCCAAGCTTGTGGGACACTTGTTACTGTAAGTACCTTCTTTCCCCTGTCTTTCTTAAGAGTGTGTAGCCCTAGAGGCAGAAACAATGCCCATCTGCCTTCACCAGCAGAGGACACACACAGTGGGTGCTCAGCATCATGGACAAGAGAGAGGAGCCCTTGCAGATTCCCACTGAGAAGGAACGGTGAGATTCCAGTTTGTGCAGCCCTTCCCGAGTTTTAGTGATTGGGTTCCAGAGAGCTCGGTGACTGAGAGAAATCAGCCATCCCCCACCCTGGGCCAAGTTGCTTAGCTAAACACCCAGCCTGGGGGCCCTGGCAGAGAGGGGCTCCTTGCAACGAGTCTGTCTTTGTGAAGCTCCAGTCTGTGCTGTTCAGTTATTCCCTCCAGCTCCGGAGTGAACTGTCTGATCCTGGCGTCTGCGATTGGAGACGAGCCATGAAGTGTCAGTGAGTGATCAGGGGCTGTTTGGGCAAGTGGCACATTGCACATCAGACTCCAGCAACACCCTGCCTGCTCGCCTCTGCCTCTCATTCACAGGAGGAGCTTCAAGTGCTTTTAGCTCCCTGTGACCCTTGAGCTACAACGAGCAGTCGTAACCTGTCAGATGTGGCTTGAAATGCTGTCAGTTGCCCAGGGAATGTCTCTGCAAATGTTTACTGGTCAGGGCCCCCCTGCAGTTTGGGCAGGAAAGTTGGCTTTTTGTGTTAGAGAAGGTTGCCTGCTTACAGGTAGTGATAAATAGCTTGTTTGAGAGGCAGGATCAGAATTTGGAAGGCTCCTTTGAATCAAGAATGATTCCTCAAAAGAGAAATGGCTTCCGGAGTCTGCTGGGTAGAGCCCCAAAGCCTGCCCCAGCTCAGCCCCAGCCTGTTATTCCTCTAGTGCCCCTGAATTCCTGTACCTACCTCAGTCCTGCTTCTCAGACCTGGTCAGCTATCTTTTCTTAGAGCAAAAGAAGAGATCTAAAGCCTTCTCATCAGAAGTTGTAGTACCCTTCTCTCCATTCTCCATGTAGGGTAGACTGAGGCCCAAAGAGTCAAGCGCAGTGGCGGAGTTTGGTTATCAAGCTTCCTGCCTGGTTATATGTGATCACACAATTCTAATCAAGTTAAACAGAGGGGAGGGGCTGGTGGAGGGCCATCACTGCAATGAAAAAATGGTGTGCGTGCATGCTAAGTTGCTTCAGTCGTGTCTGACTCCCTATGATTCTATGGGCTGTAGCCTGCCAGACTCCTCTGTCCATGGGATTCTCCAAGCAAGAATACTGGAGTGCATTGCCATGCCCTCCTCCAGGAGACCTTCCTAACCCAGGGTTCAAACCCGAGTCTCTTACATCTCCTGCATTGGCAGGCAGGTTCTTTACCACTGGCACCACCTGGGAAGCCCAGGAAAATGGTGTGGACATTGGTTTTTGACATTAGTTTCCTAGTTTTCTATCTTAACTTCTAGAAAGTTGAAATTCTCTTTTTCCAAAAGAAATGAATCAAACGCTAAAGGAGTGCATTGATTGCCCAAGACCTCTGAAGCCAAGACCAATTCTAAACCCTTGCGGTGTGCAATTAAACTTCCTTTCAGGGGAGATATTTCAGACTGGTCAGGTTTGCTTATCGGAGCGCTTTAGTTATTGCCCCTGTGTCCACAACCACTTCTCTACTGAGGTTCAAGAGCACGTTTTAGTCTCCCAGACAGCGCTGTCAGGACCGCCAATAGATGGACAGTTAATAGAGTGACAGAGTTGACTGTTAGTGAACACATGACTTCCCATCCCCTGGAGTTATGACCTTTTTGAGGTCATTGGGGTCAAGAAACAAAGGACAGAGGAGACCACGATGCATGTATAACTAGAAGTGATTTTATTGTCATAAATCAAATTCATGAAAAATTTGGCAAAAATGTATTACAACCCAGTCCTACCACCATCAAGGAAATCTGTAAGAAACCATCACAGTCCTCCAGGGGAAGTGCTAACCCTTTCACAGACGGATCAGAAGTCTGGGGAGCACCGTTAGGAGCAGGGGGAGGACAGAGGGTGTCAGCTCTGTCCTCTTGGTGTTTGTCTTCAGGTTCCATCGAACAAACTTTCTTTCTGCTCTGGACCCTGAATGATCAGGAGCTCCTAGAACAGAGGGAGATGCATTTAGAACCTCTGTCTGTACAGGGCTCTTTCAGTGACCTGGCACCAGGGATGCTATCAGAGCTCTGTGACTCCCCCAGGATCAAAGATAAAATCTACAAGAAGGCAGAGAGTCTAGAGATGAAGGGATATAAGATGTTACATGGCAATAAATGACTCTGTATTCAGACTCTATAAAGCATAACCCACAAGAGATAAGGGGCAGAAACCACTGGGAACAGGCAAGTGGAGGCCTGGCACAGTAGAGCACGGTGGAGACCCTGCCCCTCGATGTGGCTTCTAGGCAGTAAGGATGACCCTCATCATTTAACTTGCCCTGAGGTCCTGGCGAGGAAAACTGAAGCAGTCCCGAAATTCAGTAAGTGTTTAGTGAATTCTTTCTTACTGTCACACATCATGCTAAACGCTGGGGATGATGCCAAAGACAAAGCCCTGTTTTCACAGAATTCTCAAGGAAGGTAGGTTAGGGAGCAGTCTCCGTTCATTAGGTGTTCAGATAAGGGATGTTTGGGGTGCTGCGGGACACGGAACAGGGCCACCTCAACCAGTTTGGAGGTGTGAGTAATCTTCTTAGAGGGAAGCAATGGTTCACGGAGATCTTACACCTGGAAGGAGTCACCCAGAGTACAGATCAGGGTGGGAGATATAGAGAGCTCATTTCATCAGAGGAAAGAGGGAGTTGAAGAGATGAAACAAGAACCCCCTTGAAGCACTGCTGTGGTGGTGTCACACATGGACTGGGGAGAGTGGCTTAACTGCCTACAGAAGTGAGGCTAGAAAACTATCAGGGACCACTTTTCCAGGGCACTGAAGGCCAAATGAGAGGGGTGGGACTTCACCCTAAGAACCCTGGTGGTCTTACTAAGGGTCTATATTTTGCCTCCACTCACCCTGGCTGTACACTAGGAGTGATCAGGGCAGGGCTGGACTTGTATGGTGGTTGCAGAGCGGGATAGAATTCAGTCAGAAGAGGCATTCAGAAGTCATAGCTGGACTTGGCGACTGTCTCAGTTTCAAATATAGAGAGTTATTTTAGCTTTGAGCTCAACAGAAGGATGTCTTCACCATCTGGGTCCCGGTGGAACTTGCACTTGCTCTTACCAACGGCTCCGGGGCCTCAGCCTAAACCAGAGGGACCCTGGCATCTGTGAGTGCCTTGCCTTTCTCTGCTGTTAAATGCACAGAAAGATGAAAACTCCTGGGGTCCTGGCTGCTAACTTGTAATTTTACCTGTAAGAGGGGAAGTGTCACTGCGGCTGAGCAAGTCTGGCTAGCCCAGGCTTTTCAGGTGGGCAGTCTCAGCTCTTTCTTCCTATGGAGGGGCGAGGTCTTTGGGAAAAGTGTGAACAGATGTGAAACGATGCTGGGGTCCTGGGAACTCAGAAAGGAGCTAGGGTGGAGTCCCCTATGGCTCCATGTTCTGGCCCTGCTGGCTCCCTCCTGGCTGGGCCTTTTTTACAATTTGTTTTTATTGATTTATTTTCGACCACATCATGTGGGATACAGGATCTTAGTTTCTGGACCAGGGATCAAACCCATGCCCCTTGCAATGAAAGCGTGCATTCTTAACCACTGAACTGCTAGGGAAGTCCCCTCCCTGGTCAGACCTCTTTTAATAGGATTTCCTTGATGTCTCTCTATTTTTATACCCACGTGACCAGAGCTCAGCTCTCAGAGCTGGGCTTGCTCATATTGAGGCAGAAGCCGCATGGAGGAAGGAGAGGGTTCTCAGCTTGTCTCTGGGAACCTTGTTCCCTGGCATCAGCCTGGCTGTTGGGATTGGGGAAACAGGCAGGCAAACATTCCTCTGCTCTGCCCCTCCCCTCCCAACAACGTTTATTCATTAACTGCTGTGAAACAATTAGCAGATGGCTCCTTTCTGTCTGGATGCAGGAGAGAGATGCCCAGTTCGGAAGCGCTGTGGAGGAAGACGGTTCTCTGTTCTGAGAATGCGCACGTGAAGGAGGGGGAAAGAGAGCTTGCCTTACAAGCTTGGCATTTCTTTCAACATATTGTCGCTGAGGATTATATTATTTTCAGAGTCGTCTTAATAGTTTCCAACAATTGCTACCAAGTAAAGGTCATGTTTGAAGTTCTTGGCAAATGGAGTCTCTGTTGGCCGGCATTTCCCATGAACAGGCTGTTCTGAGGGTTAGCATGAATCCAGGCCTGAATCTATGAGCCTTCTCAAGATAGCATCAGGCTCAGTGTGTCTTCTTAGTCTCCCGCAGGCTTTTGTGGCCCTGCGTCCACGACAGGCATGGGTGGTTTTTATATGCAGTTCCGCTGCTTTTTGGCTGCGTCGATGCTGTCAGTGTTCTCAGGGATATTTTTAGATAGCCCTGTCTCCATAGAACTTGCTGGGTGAGAATTGTCTTCACTTGCAAATGGCTCCTTGGTGAGGGCCTCACTTTTTTTAAAATTAATTTTTATTGGCGTACAGTTGCTTTACAATGTTTTGCTAGTTTCTGTTGTACAGCAAAGCCAATCAGCTAGATGTATACGTATATCCCCCCTTTTTTTTTTTTTTGCATTCCTTCCCATTTAGGTCACCACAGAGCACTGAGTGAAGTTCCTTGTACTGTGCAATAGGTTCTCGTTAGTTATCTGTCTTACACATACTGCTGACAGTGTATATATATATATATATATATATGTCAATCCCAGTCTCTCAGTTCATCCCACCTCCCTCCTCCTTGGTAGCCATACATTTGTTTCCTATATCTGTGTCTCTCTTTCTGCTTTGCAAATAAGATCATTTATGCCATTTTTCTAGATTCCACATATGCACGTTAATATTACAATATTTTTTCTCTGACTTCACTTCTGCCTATGCAGAAGAGAAGATGATTGGACAATGAGGTGGAAGACATGCCTTTGTACGTTTTGTGCAGGAGGAAACTGGAGCACCATGGCAGTGGTCATGGTCCCAGGAACAAGAGGTATAGCAGCAATTATGTGTATAGCCCTGTAGGGGAACTAAGAACTAAGAACTACCTGACCCCATTCCCTACCTGCTCTCAGGCCATCGGGGGAGGAGAGGGTTGGATCATGTGCCTCTAGACCACGTGGAAATCAAAGGTCTGATGAGGGAGTCGGGTCAGGTTTCACTATTAATATATTAATTTTATGTAGCTTAGAAAGCTGACATGAGAAGTGTTATGTCTTTGGAGATATACTTAGTGGCATCTAACCAACTCTAAGCAAGTTTGTTGTATACATTAACCAGCTTGAAGTTTGGAGACAAGTCCTCCATGGCAGATACCCCAACTTTGCTTTTACCCCCTCCACACCCTGAGGTCTTATTGATTTTGATCATCCTTTCTTCAGTCTGGGAGTGCCGAACCTCACTAAATAGTGAGAAGTTAGTGTTTGTAGTACGAAAACCCTCAACTATTAGTTCTTGCCCTTGTTTGGCTATCATTCCCTCTTCTCTTTCATGGGGTTTTGGGAAGGAATAGGAATAAATAATATATTAAATATTTATTGTATATTAGGGTATATGTTCTGGGTGCTATAGCAAAAGTCCAAATGGAACAGAGTCTTAAATGGGATACGGTTTTACTTTTCTCTCTTGGAAACATTCTACATATAAGCAGCCTGGGGCCAACATGTTGCCTCCAGACTGTCAATGACCAGTATCCTTTACTTTAGTGTTTTGTCATCCTCAGCAGTTGGAACTGTTGAGCTTCTGGATTCAAAGTGACTGCTGTGCCCAGCCAGGTAGGAGGAAAGAGAGGAAGCAAGGACTGTAAGTCACTAAGGTCCCTTCTGCTCACATCCTGCTGGCCATACTTAATCCTAAGACTATGCCAAGCTGCAGGGGAGGCTGGGAAATGAGGGTTTCTTTCTGGGCAACTCTATGCTGCTGCTGCTGCTGCTGCTAAGTCGCTTCAGCCGTGTCTGACTCTGTGCGACCCCATAGATAGCAGCCCACCAGGCTGTCCATCCCTGGGATTCTCCAGGCAAGAACACTGGAGTGGGTTGCCATTTCCTTCTCCAATGCATGAAAGTGAAAAGTGAAAGTGAAGCTGCTCAGTCATGTCCGACTCTTTGAGACCCCATGGACTGCAGCCCACCAGGCTCCTCCGTCCATGGGATTTTCCAGGCAAGAGTACTGGAGTGGGTTGCCATTGCCTTCTCCAGGGCAGCTCTATACCCAGCTAAAATTTGAGAGTGGTATTATTAAAATGAAGAATGGAGTGTATACTGGAGTAATCTTGAAGCCTCTACCCTAGTAATAGTTTAAATAGTAACAACAGTGTTAATAACAGCAAAACAATAGTACTTAATTATTGAACATAGATTAGATACTCTGATATTGTACTAAGTGCTGTAGTATTCTATTTTCTCCATTATTCCATCTAATTCTCACAATAAACTTTTGTGGTGGAGACCACTAGCAGTCTCAAAGAAGAGAAAACTGAACTTGTAAAACTTTGTCCAGGGTCAACACAGCTCTTGGCAGCAGAAGTAGTTATTTGAACCATGGTCTGTCTGATTCTTGAGTGACAGTCTTTACTTCTATGAGTTAAACGCCATCTGAAAAGTAATATAAAATACCAGCTGTATCATCAGGGCGCTTTTGATTTCAAGTGACAGAAACATAACTCAAACTTAGCTTCATCAAAAAATGAAGATTTACTGGCATTCAAGGCTAGAAAGTAGATGGGGGTAGGCAGACCTCAGAGAAAGAAGCGGAAATTCAGTGTTGACAACCCTGCCTTTCCTTCTTTCTCATCTTTGTCCGTGTCTGCTTGGCTTCATTCTGCCAAGAGGCTTTCTCCCCTTGGCAAGAAATATAGATTTTGACAGCCCCAGATTTATTTGCTTCTAGCCTAGAAAATGCAAAGAAATTTGCCAATATCTGTGTTTCAATCCCAGGAAAGGATTCCAACCAGCTGTTTTTGAACTGTGTGTCCACCCTTTAATTAAATACTGTGGTCACATGACCCTCTTAACTCTAGCTTTCACTTTGATCAAGTGTAGTGTGTGTTGTTGTTGTTGTTGTTTTCTAACCAGAAAAAAGAGGGAAAGAGTATTTGCTGGACTGAATAAAAATTTTAAAGTAGTGTATCGCATAATCACCTTTTAAAATACTGAATACTGATAAATATTTGTGTCATTACAGGCCTCAGCTAAATGACACTAGCTTGAGCTTATCAGGATGTGTTAAGGTGTACTGTGTTTCTAGAAGGGGCTTCTCTGGTGGCTCGCTGGTAAAGAATCTGCCTGCGATTCAGGAGCCACTGGAGACACAATTCAATCCCTGGGTTGGAAAGATCCCCTGGAGGAGGGCGTGGCAACCCACTCTAGTATTCTTGCTTGGAGAATACCATGGACAGAGAAGCCTGGTGATCTACAGTCCATGGGGTCACAGAGTCGGACACGACTGAAACAACTTGGCCTGCACATGTTTCTAGAAATGGTAGGCAAAAAGGAACATATAATACAGGTCCATACCAGACATGTTAGTTATCTAGTTGAAGAGGAATTTCATCTGAAATAAAATAGATTCAGCACCATTTTGATTCAGAAATATTTTAAACCATTTGGCCTAATGTTGTAATACTTCCTTCTAATCACGAGGTACACCTATCCTCAGTTGTTCTTTTTGGAACATGCCAAAATAAGTCTTTTTGGCTCCTAAGGATAAACTTTCAGGCAAAATGGTTATCATGCCATTTTCAGAAAGCACAGGTGTTCAGATGCCATCCATGGTGAAAATGCATCCTCAGAATTTACATGGTCTGCTTCAACATGCAGATTAGCTATGAAGTTATAGCAGAAGGAAGCAATGCAACTAATTATTTTACCACTTATTTCTATGCTGTATATGCAAACATGTGTTTAACCAAGATTTGAAGAATAGGTTTTCATTTCTTCTTCTCAAATGCCCTAAGTAGAATGCCATGTAATTAGTTAGTGCTTTTGTTAAAAACACATTAGGAAGAATAACCTTCTTGTTGTCAGTTCTGTTGAATGCACAATTAAACCATTTGATAAAGCAATTACCTGAACACGATTATGAGCATCCTCACCTCAACAGGAGATGAAATTAAGGATTAGGAAAAATCACAAAGCACATGAGATCTCTGCCAACCAATCCTTTAGAAGAGAGAAGGGTCCCTGGCCAGAATGAATATGTTCAGTGTTATAAATCTAATTAAATAATTACAAACAACTTTAATTAAGTTCAGGTTCATGTTGCTTTTGTTTTTCTTCAAAAACAAGCAAACAACATATTCCCTGTTGGCTTATTGCTCAAATGAGTACAGTCATACTTATTCATGACATTTTCCAAGAGAATATTTCAGTGCTAGATATGGGTAATGCTTCTAAGGCACTTTGTATGCCTTGGGCTAGGACCTGTATGTTATGTCAGGGAATGAGGAGATCTTTCAGTTCAGTTCAGTCATTCAGTAGTGTCCAACTCTTTGTGACCCCATGGACTGCAGCATGCCACACCTCCTTATCCATCACCAACTCCTGGAGTTTACTCAAACTCATGTCCATTGAGTTGTGATGCCATCCAACCATCTTGTCCTCTGTTGTCCCCTTCTCCTTCTGCTTTCAATTTTTTCCAGCATCAGGATCTTTTCAAATCAATCAGTTCTTCGCATCAGGTGACCAAAGGATTGAGTTTCAGCTTCAGCATCAGTCCTTCCAATGAATCTTCAGGACTGATTTCCTTTAGGATGGACTGGTTGGATCTCCTTGCTGTCCAAGGAACTCTCAAGAATCTTCTCCAACACTACAGTTCAAAAGCATCAGTTCTTCAGCGCTTTCTTTATAGTCCAACTCTCACATTCATACATGACTACAGGAAAAACCATAGCTTTGACTAGACAGACCTTTGTTGGCAAAGTAATGTCTCTGGTTTTTAATATGCTGTCTAGGTTGGTCGTAACTTTTCTTCCAAGGAGAAAGCATCTTTTAATTTCATGGCTGCAGAGGGGATCTTTAGCTGAGTTAGAATTTACTGTGAACTGATGCCGTAACTGCTGATTGAGAGATAGGACTTAAGTGATGCTCTCCCTTTTACCATAGTACTTTGGTGGTTTTCTCCCTTTCTAAAACAAGTGGAATGTTTTTGCATCTTTATATACCACGCATAGGATAGAAGTGCTCTATCCTTTGGCCAAGGGTGGCACCTTCCTGTGATGTTGGATTCTGGTGCCCAGAATGGAAGATTTTCTGCAGCAGGGAAGATCCTGTGTCCAAAAAAGCAATTTCCCCAAGTTCATATCCAAAGGCACTAGTGATTGCTTTGAAATGCAAACCTCCCCAAAGGTGGGCTCTGAAGTGGTGACTAGGTATCACGGGAACCCAGGGACCCTAATTGGGTTGACCAGATGAAGTTCCTTATAAGGTTTTATTTGCTTTTTCCTCTCATTATAGAGAGACCAAAAGATGATAGTAGGCTTAAGTGGGGTGGGACTCCCCAAAAGTGGTCCTGAGCAAGATCTGCTACATTTCTCATCTCTTCCACTGTTTTCTTGCTGGGAGCACTCGAGAGCAGTCACCTGTCCTCAGTTCTATTAAGCATTTATTTGTAGCATACCACCACAGGACCCAATTCCCTGGCACCAAACAAAGGAAAATATAGGTAGAGTAGAAAGGATTCATCCTTTTGTGTGTGTGCATTTTAGCACATGTAATGGGATAGAATGGATTGAGCCTCCCTTACCCATATCTTCCTCTGCCCAAAGTGGCATAAACACATTCCTGCGATTTTCAACTCCAGGGCTCTGCCTAAGCACCATCTCCTCAGTGAAGCATCCTTGAGCCTTTCCTACTAGGATAAGCCCAAGGGGACTTTGAGGGAAATTGATGGTGGACTGGGAATTAGATGTGTTGATAGAATTGTAGTTGAGTAAGGAAAACACATTTTTAAAAAGAAATACATTGTAAAGAACATAGAGGATTTGCTTTTAAGATAACTTAAGTAAGATCAAGGAAATGTGGCAAAATCTTGGAAATTGTTGAACTGATGTTATAGCCAACTGAAAAAAAAAAAAAAAAAAGCACAACATAAGAGTTGTGAGTTAAGCTTTATTTTGGGCCAAATGAGGACTATAGCCTGGGAGACAGTGTCTCAGATAGTTCTGAGGAGTTGCTCCAGAGAGGTAGCGGTGAAAGTCAGTATTATATGGGTGAGTTTAGTGAAGGGGGATACATGTGATCAAGCACATATTTGAAAGAAGGTTGCTGCTAGTCACAAGGAGTAGATGTCTCTGTTAATGATTTTAGTACTTTTGGGGCTCATGAAGTCTTCTGAAGTGACTATCTGTAGTCTTATTCTGACAGTTTTTTCCAGAGCCTAGAGGTCCTTATTCCTGATCTCCACCCTGAACTCCTTTTAGGGTGTGTTGAAGGTCAGTGACTGTAGTGACTAGTGACTTTATCCTTGGAGATTTAGATGGGGAGCAACAATTTTAGTTGGCATTGTGGAGATTCATTATACTAATTTCTCCACTTTGGCATATATTCACAGTTTTTCCTAAATAAAAAAATGTACAGTCTTTGAGGGGATAAAATATTTCCTGCTAATCTTATCTCCAGTGTTGAATGCTGAAAATGAACATGGGTGAAAGAAAGGAAGCTGTATTTGCAGGATGGTTTTAGGAAAAGCAAAAGTGGTAAACTTGTAAAAGTATAAAAATACATCTCTCTTATATTTAAATATAAAACCTAAAGCTGTGTACTTCTAGGAAAAAAGAGAAACATCTTTGTGACCTTGGATTAGGCAAATATTTCTTAGATAAAAAACCAAAAGCATGATGCATAAANTGAGACATCAGTGCATGAGAATGTCATTTTTTTTTAATGGTCATGTAAAGTGATGGCTGTCATGTGAAGGAAATGGAACTCTCACATGCTGCTGGTGAATGTAAAATGGTCCACCTGCTTTGGAAAACAGCAGTTTGAAAGTTTCTTTAAAAAAGAAGTACTGTCATATGAAGAACTGTCATATGAAGTACTAGCCATTCTAACTCCAGATCTTTACCTAAGAGAAAGGAAAGAATATGTTCATAAGAATACTTGTTCATAAATGTTCATAGTGACTTTATTTATAATAACTGAAAACTGCAGACAACTCACGTGTCCATCAAGTGAATGAATGAACGAATGTGGTATATCCATACAGTTGAATACTCCCCAGAAATAAAAAGGAATGACCTGCTAATGCGTGTAACATCATAATGGAATATTAAAATAATTATGCTGCATGAAGGCCAGATAGATAATAGTGCATACTACTTGATGACATTGATATAAAACTTCAGAAAATGCATGCTAAAATATAGTGAGAGAGAGAGCAAATCACTGGTTTCCTGTGGCAGTGGTGGGGAATAGGAGGGGCATGAAGGAACTCTGGGCAATGATGTCAATAGATATGGTAATTACCTTGATCATGGTTTCTTGAGTATGCATAAATTTTTATTGACCGAGTTGTGCACTTTAATTATGTATAGTTTATGGTATGCCAATTATACCTAAGTACAACTGTTTAAACGGTTTTTAAAAAGATGATCAGACCTGTGGAGTGTGTCTCAAGATTAGCACATTTCCCCAAGTACCCATGTTTTCATGCTTCTCTTTTTTGACACTGGTAGCCTTCATCATACAGAAAGATCCCACTGTGTAGCCTCTTCCAGGATGAGCAACATCAGAAGATAGCACTGGCAGTTCTCAAAGAACTGACCCAGTGACCCAGCTTTTGTATCATACTTGGCATGTTCTTCCTGAGGTCTTTTCTGCCTCTTTCTCCCAGGTAGGCAGTCTGCTTCATACTCTGAACTGTGAAGGCGGTGATGGTAGAAGGCCCCCCTTGCTTGCTGAAGGCCTGCTCTGTAGCAGGCTCTGGCTGGCATGAGGCTCTCACTATTGGTCCCACGGAAGCATTCACCATGGCAGATGCTTCAGGCGTTGGTGTGAAATGGTGCCAAGGTCTGTTTCCATTCATTCTGCCACTTGTCATAGCATGCGGCTAAATAGGCTCAGGTGTGGTTGAGTGTCTTGGTGAAATCAGGGTGGCCCTGGGTTCGGAGTGGTCTTAAGGGACAGTGGGGAGACAGCAGAAGTGGAAGAATACCTGCATAGGGTTGGAGGTTGTTGTCCAGTTGCTAAGTCATGTCTCACTCATTTCAGCCCCATGAACTGCTGCACACCGGGCTTCCCTGGCCTTCACTGTCTCCCAGAGTTTGCTCAGACTCATGTCCATTGAGTCAGTGGTGCCATCCAACCGTCTGTTGGGTCTGTCAACAGATCCAACTGTTGGAACCATCTGTCATTCCCTTCTCCTCTTGCCTTCAATCTTTCCCAGCATCTGGGTCTTTTCCATTGAGTTGGCTTTTCCCATCAGGTGGCCAAAGTATTGGAGCTTCAGCTTCAGCATCAGTCCTTCCAATGAATATTCAGGGTTGATTCCCTTTAGAATTGACTGGTTTGATCTCCTTGCTGTCCAAGGGATTCTCAAGACTCTTCTCCAGCACTATAGTTTGAAAGCATCAATTCTTCGGCACTCAGCTTTCTTTATGGTCAAGCTCTCACATCCCATGACTACTGGAAAAACCATAGCTTTGACTATACAGGTGTGGGAATGCTTTTCTGCAGGCTCACTCCTCTACCTGACTCTCCCTGATGTCACCCCATCCTCACCCCACTAATTCATCCATCCAACCATCCAGCGCTTGCTGAGCCCCTCTTCTCTGTCCAGATTGTTGTTGATGTGGGTGGACTGAGCTGGCTGTGCTTTCTGGGGCTGGAGTAACTTTGCTGGGATTTGCTGGGATTTCTGAGTTGGGGTTTATGTATCTCTGATACAGGGCACTATGGAAGTCTTAGTCACCAGCAGCTTTGGTTGCTGGCCTGACTTTCTGTGCTGGAAGGGATGGGCAGAAATGTGACCCTAGCCAAGTCTGGCAGCCATGCAAGGAGAGTAGATAAATGGGCTCAGGCCTGCCCCGGCCTGGAAAGCCCTCTCTCTAAGGAATTAAGCAACAACAGTCCCTTTACTCACAAGGCCGGAGGCCAGGGTGTGCTCCTGCACCCCCTCCAGGAATCAGCTCACGTCTCCCGGCCTGGATGTCACACCCCAGCCCACCATGTGCACTGCTGATCATATGATCGCTGGTGTCCATACCACATTGGGTGTCTGCCCTGTGTCACCCCCTGTGACATGATGGGATCCTACTGAATTCTCATACTCATCCTGTGAGACAGGCCCTAATGTTTAACCTTTTGTTGAGATAATGAAGTAGGTTGGACTCAGGTGTTAATTCTCCTGTGATCCTTTGGCAGCTAAAGGAGGAGTCAGGCTTCCCTGCAACATCACCCTGACAACTCACCATGTCCAGACAGACATTATTCCCACATTGCCAAAGTCAGCACAACAGAAATGCCCAATTCACACTCATCTCGGAGGGACTGAATTCAGTTAGAATTGGCAAGAAAATTGGATTTTAATCATACATATTTTTAAAGAATTTTTTTCTTTAGCTCTCAAGAAGTACTGTGGCTGCAGCCTGAAGGGCTATTAATCCTGCCTTGGCAAATACACACAGATAATGGCTTGGGCTGGCTTGTCAAGTTTTAGCTACAGCTGTGCTGTTCTGATGGTTTATTTTCTTTCTTTCTTTTTTTAAAATTAACTTTTATTGGAGTATAGTTGCTTTACAGTGTTGTGTTAGTTTCTTCTTACAGAAAAATGACTTGGCTATATGCTTGCATATATTCCCTCTTTTTTGATTTTGATTCCGTGACTCAGACAGTGAAGAATCTGCCTGTAGTGCAGAAGACCCATCAATCCCTGGGTCAGGAAGATCGCCTGGAGAAGGGAGTGGTCTGGAGAATTCCATGGACAGAAAAGCCTTGTAGGCTACAGTCTGTGGGGTCACAAAGAGTAGGATGCGACTGAATGACTGACACACACACTTCCCATTTGGGTCACTGCAGAGCATTAAGTCGAGTACCCTGTACTATACAGTCGGTTCTCATTAGTAATTTATTTCATACATAGTAATGTATATATGTCAGTCCCAGTCTCCCAGTTCATCCCACCCCCTATTCCTCCCTTTGGTGTCCATATTTTTTCTCTATGTCTATGTCTGTTTTTGCTTTGCAAATAGATTCATCCATATCATTTCTTCTAGATTCCATATATTATGCATTAATATACCATACTTATTTTTCTCTTTCTGACTTACTTCACTCTGTGACAGTCTCTTGGTCCATCCATGTCTCTGCAAATGACACAATTTAGTTCCTTTCATGACTGAATAATATTCCATTGTATATATGTACCACAGTACGTCTTCCTTAACCATTCCTTGGTTGATGGTGGTTTGTTTTCAAGTATCACGAGCAGCCTTCTTTCCTGAGTATTTGAGACGTCTCTTTTGTGGTTGTATCTGTATTAATTCCTCCCCTTCAGGGGACCCTTTCTCTCCCATCCTGGGCCCAGCCCAGGATGGCGTCTCGCAGAGCCCTGCACAGGTGCTGGGTGTTGATGGGGAGTGGTGGAGGCTGGATCTCCATGGGCCACAAGCTGTCCTCAGGTGCTGGCTGCCTCTGTGTGGTGTCATCCCAGTCCCTCACTCAGAAGTAGTTGTCATGGAAACCTGCTTCCTTCTTTGTTTTTGTCTTGGGCAGCCATCATTATTTTATTACAGCCACATGGGAAGCGTGGCAAGACCACTTGTGGAGGATGAGCCATAGGGCGTGTGACTGGGCCACTTCAGGGCCATAGCAGACAGCTGGAGGCTGAGAATGGGGCGACCCCTGGGCTCCCCTGGGAGGAACCTGTCCACACCACCCCATCACTGTGTTGCACAAAGTGCTTCTGTAACATGCCCTGGGTGCTGACAGCGCTGACAGCTCCCCAAGTCTCATCTCCTTGGTGACTCCCCTCCACCTCACTGGTGCCCACCCCCAACCCTGACTTCTCTGTATTGTTGGGAGCTGGTCCTGTGGGGAGCCTGGGAGGGTTCTTGAGGTTACTTGGTTTTCACAGCTCACAGGTTTTCTTGATTGCATGTTTTGTAGATCCACATTTTTATCCCTGTAGCTGTCATTTTTCTTGACCTGCTTTTTCAGTCACTCAAAACAGTATTACTATATTGCTTTGGAATTGCTCAGTTGTTTTTTTTTTTTTTTTTCCCTTCATAAAGTTTCCATCAACCTAGGAAGAATCATAAATAATGAGAAGGATGGAAAACCACAAATGACTCCACCCAGCCTCTCCCCAGCGGGCAAGGCCTGGCCCTTAGGACCTGGTGATAAGCCTGCCTGCAGTGACCACACTCCCTGCCTGCTGTTTCCCACTCACTGTGGAGGCTGCCCTCCCTGCCCTGGGGTGAAATGGTGTTGTCCTCACTTTTACAGATGAAGACTGAAGCTCACAAAAAGATTGTTCCTTCCTAAGATGGCACAGCCCCAAGTGACAGGTGGATCTGAAGGGAGATTTAGCCAAACCCACACAGTATGGGGCTTCCCTGGTGGCTCAGTGGTGGAGAGTCCACCTGCAAAGCAAGAGACATAGGTTCAATTTCTGGATCTGAAAGATCTCTTGGAAGAGGAAATGGCAACCTCCTCCAGTATTCTTGCCTGGGAAATCCCATGGACAGAGGAGCCTGGTGGGCTACCAGGGGGTTACAAAGAGTTGGACATGACTGAAGCGACTGAGCTTACACACTCATGAACATGGTTTTGGTCTTTGATCAGTACTTGAAGTACTGAAGTACTGAACCTTCCTGGTTAACAGTAGTGGACTGCAGAAACGTGGTGCATTTGTAGGGTGTCTTTGAGTGATTGGCTAGAACTATTCTTTAACTGACCTAGGATGTTGAACTCCTGATTGTCCTCATCCTCAGGGCTTTCCCCTTTAGCCATCACTCTAACCTCTACCTGGTGTCTCTGCTCCAAACCAAACCATGACGTCATCTGTGACTCCTCATTTTCTATCATCCCCTCCAGCCAGTTCATTAGCAAACCTTGTCTCTCTCTTTTTTTAACTGAACAAACATGACATGTGACATTATGTTGCCTTATTTTAGTATATTTATATATTATAATATGGTTGTTCTCTTAATGATATTTATCACATTATATCCATATAGTACAATATTATTGTCTATGTTACAGCCAGTCCCTCCCATCAGGAAGCTTCTACAAACCTCTTATCATCATCCGTCAGAGGGGAGACAGAATGAAAACCACAATCACAGAAAACTAACCAAACTGATCACGTGGACCACAACCTTGTCTAATTCAATGAAACTGTGAGCCATGCCATGTAGGACCTCCCAGGAGGGATGGGTCATAATGGAGAGTTCTGACAAACTGTGGTCCAGTGGAGAAGGGAATGGCAAATCACTTCAGCATTCTTGCCTTGAGAACCCCATGAACACTACAAAAAGGCAAAAAAAAAAAAATGTCCAGTAGTCTGTACATTAAATCTCTTTGGCTATTTTACTACTCGGTATAATTTGTACCCTTAAATGGCATCAGTCTTACCCTCACCTTCCCTGCCCTAGTATCTACTATTTTACTCTGTTTTTGTTTTCACATTTAATTTCTTTAGATTCCACATATAACTGATATAATATCACACTTGCCTTTCTCTGTCTGGCTTATGTCACTTACCATTGTGCACTCAAGGTCCATCCACATTGTCACGCACAGCAGGATATCCTCCCTTCTCGTAGGCACCTCATCCCACTTGGCAATGCCACTTCTGGGAATGTACCCAAAGGAAATGATAACAGGCATTTGATGGAAGAGATGCACCCTCACATTTGTGGCAGCACTGTTCACAATGGCCAAGATATGGAAACCATCCAAATGCCCATCAGCAGATGAGTCAATAGAAAGCCTTGTCTTTTTTCCCTCCAAACTGTATCCTGATATGACCTCTCACCACCGCTGCTCCTCCCCCAACACTGTGTGGACCACCATTGTCCTGGCCTCTTCACTGCTCCCTCTGTTTCCATCCACACTGCTCACAGGGTCACTCAGGGAGCAGTTGAAACACCGTTTGCTTCCCATCACTTGAAGAATGACGTCTGAAATCCTTGCCCATCTCCCCCAGGATCTGTATGATCTGGCCGCATCTTACTATGTATCTCTCTCCACTGTTCTGTCTGGATACTTCGATGCACTTTTCTCTCTACAACATTCCAAGCTGGTCCCACATCAGGGAGTTGGTGTGTATGTCCTTTCCTCAGCTGAATGTTCTTCTCCCAGAAATTCACATGGCCATTTCCTCCTTCACATAACTAGTTCTTCATCCTTCCAGTCTCAGTTGAAAACTTCCCTCTGATACCACACAACAGAGCCAGCCTCACCCTTAGTTACTTTTAGTCTGTTGCTCTGTATTCTTCATGCTGATTACTGGGACTTATTTAAGAATATGTTTTTACTGCTGCTCAAGGTTCTATGCTCCCTGAAGGCTGGGATTGTGTCTGCTATGTTTCCTGCTGAGTTTCTAAAATAGTGTCTAACATGTGATGGATGCTCACTGAATATTTGTGACCTGAAGAGTGAATGATCAAATGGAGTAAAGAATTCTCAAAATGTGCCAGAGTAGCTATTGGCTAGAGCTTTGGGCTTCTTTTAGTCCAGAAGTTTGGAGGTTAGGGGTGGATGGCGTTGCTGAGGAAGAATCCTGTTCTTCTGCCTAGTAGAGAAGATAGTAGCCTATTTCGGTTATCCTTCTGGGAGACCAGGGAGAAAACAGAAGCTTGATACTGAATACAAAGATGCTATTGACACTGATCAGAAGAAACTGGTGTGTGCCAACACTCTGCCTGAAAGAGTCAGGAGAGGAAGATGGGAGTGACCAACACTCCATCCATCCATCCATCTCTTCTTCATTCATCAGGAATGAACTTGGTGCTTGTTCCTTTCTAGGTCCTGGAGAAGGAAAAGTGTATTAGGTGATCTCCCTGCCCTCTTAGGATCTGAAGGGGAGATCGACCAGTCACATTAAGTGGCCTGATAAAGGTAGGCATGTACAGAGCACCATGTGGGCACACGAGACATCATCTAACCTCACCTGGGCAATCAGGGAGGGCCTCCTGAGGAGGTGGCAGCTGAGCTGCATCCAGGAAGGGTGCCTGGAGTGGAGAGCAATGTGGGCAAAAGCATGGATGCAGGAGCAAGCCCTGGGTGTGCCAACACCCTTCGCACACCTGGAGCAAACTCCACAGCTCCCACAGGCACAGTCCCTACATCACTCCTTAGGGATGCCTTCCCTGATGCCCTGGGGCCGGCAGGGCCATTAAATGTCTCAGAGGCACCACACACCTTTTATCCTTGGCATTTGCCAGAAGTATCATCTTATTTTGTATTTGTAAAAGTATTTGATTAGTCTCCCTCTCCCAGTAAACTATGAACAGCTTGGAGTAGTCACCATATTTGTTTTTGGCTGGCTGTTTGCATGATGCCTGGCACTTAGGCGCTTAAGTATCAGAAGGCAGGTGGGTGGGGGCTGGGGAGAGATGAGGCCAGGGAGGTGGTCAGAGCAGGTCATGAAGTTCTCTGTGTGGCCTGCCATGGCACTTTTCAGGAAAATAATGGAAATATGATTTTATCATGTCTACACAGGCTGACACGGTATGGGGAGTCTTGTTTGTCTCAGTGTAAGGAAAAGCTTTGTGAGCAAGTAGAATAAAGAGTGTCTAAGGACCATCCCTTGGAGAGGGAAATGGCAAACTACTCCTGTATTCTTGCCTGGAAAATCCCGTGGATGGAGCAGACTGACAGCCTGCAAGAGTCGGACATGACTTAGTGATTAAACTACCAAGGACAAGTAAATTCCCCCTAGGAAAAGAGCTTTCAGTTATAGAGAAAGGAGTTAATGAACTTCAGTGCACCATCCAAGTACACGTACCATTGTGCCCAGCTTCGTGCCCAGCCCCAGGGATGACAAACATGAACGATTCAAGGCTCTTGCCTCTCCACTGGAAGAACAGGGCTGACTGCTGATCCTCCAGCAGTGAGCAAACTTGGCCCGCTGAGGCGGAGGGAAGCTCAGAGAGCCCAAGAGCCAGCAGTTAAATTAAATGTGGCTGTCCACAAAACTGTTATTTTTATTTGTCTTTACCCAGATACCAGACACAGAGGCTGCCGATGGGCACGTCTCTCAGTGGAATGTGCACAGGCCTTTTCCAAGTACAGCCCAGGGCATTCAGCTGCCTGGTATTGATGCTTTTTATGAAGGGGGTTGTTTCCTAGCTTCAGCTGTGGCGAGGGTTTTATCTTCTCAGTTTAGTGTCACCCTTGGGAGGCTCTTCTCGTCCTGACTGGGCCCTGTTTTGCTAGAGCTCTTACTTTATATCCCTGGCAATCTCCTCCAGTGCCCAGGAGCTAGTATGCTCAGTAAATGCTAGTGGAAAGAAAGGATGGAGCAGAGAAGAGAGAGTCCCGTGGGAAGATGGAGGAGATGACTTTCAGGCTGTCAAATTTAGAAGCACAGTCGCCTGCTCATAGAGAAGCAGATTGGTGAGATCTGTCTTCGAATCCATTGGCCATCTTCACCCTGCCCTCCCTGTGTGCTCTCCTGTCATACTCAGGCCCTGAACATAGAGAGGTGAAAAGGGAACTTGCAACCTGATTTTCATTGTTCTTGCATTGCCTTTTTCCCTCTGGATCTTGGCTCAGTTCCATGGCTGTATAAGCACTTAAGGAGGTGAGGGAGGGATGGAAGGTGGCTGGAATCTGAAACTGAGCTAGCGAGGACCAGAAGAGAGAAAAGTGCTTCATGCTGATGACAGGTGCCTGAGTCTCAGGAGAGGCATGCATCTTGTCGAGGCTCCTTGCTTAAAAGCCCAGGGGAACAAAGGGGTTTTCCTTTCACAAAGTCTCCCTCTTCTGTTTATGCTATGACTCCTCTTCTCTCCCAGCATGAGCACTGTGGAGCATTCAAGAGGTGCTTCATGCTTTCAAGATGAAACCACATGGCAGCTGAATGGGACTGACTCTGCTCTTTCATTAACTTCACTTGGCAGAAGAGCTTGCTGAGTTCTGGTCCCCAAGCCTGGGATACTGTAGGGACAATGAAGAGGGGTTGGACATGGCACCTGCCTTTGAAGAACTGTCAATTTTAGCTGCCACTTATTGATACGTCGGCCATCTGTACTGTGAGCAGCACTGAGGTGGAAGTTCGAGGGTTCCCAAGCCATCTATATCTGTCTGTCAGATGCCTGCCAGGCATAGAGCAGGGCAGCCTGAATATGGCCAGAGGAAGAGCGAGGGAATGAAATGCTCTCTTCCAGACCAGGATGAGTGAGGCATCATGGGGTGGATAACAAAATCGGGATTCTTCTCCTTCTTCCCTTCTGTCATGACTTGTGGAGGTGTTTGCTGGTTAATTGCTTCTCTGTGAGAAGTTTGGAAATTACACAGCAATTTTGTTGACAAAGGGATGAACTTCAAATTGCTGTTTTGCAGAAAGTGGTTTTGTTCTTGTGGCAAGCTCAACCCTTTCTCACTGAAACAGAACCTTCAAACTAGCATCTCGTCTTACATGGGAGTTGCACATTTTGTTAGATAAAGGGTTGCTTCCATTTCTGCTTCTCTAAAGAATAGACTGTCTCCACATTGATTCTGTGATGCAATTTCTCCATGGATTCCTGACTAAGTCAGCAACCAAAAAATGACTAGCATCCATCCATTAGAGCCTGTGCTTCTACCCCAGCTGATTATTTGGGGAGGAAAAGCTCCAGCTGGTGGCCTCAGTCACATTCCTGGCTCATCTCCAGGGTGTATTTGTCCTTTTCTTCCTTTTTCCTCGCACCATGGAGCTCTCTTTTGTAGTTACAAAGCCCTCTAACCCAGGGCTTCGGAAAGCATGTTTAGAAACTTAAGGTTTTCAAAGCTTCCTCTCAATTTCTTATTGAGAAAATGATCTCCATTTTATCTTGCTTATCTTGTTATTAAAATTAGTTTAGATTTGGCTGTTTTCATCTTGCCTAAGGTGATTCATCTGATGAAGCATTGAGGTTAAGCAGACATCCAGGCTCCACGGACAGTAATTCTTTAGTAAAGCCTTGTCCATTTTGCATGGCTTCCTGAGTTCAGCCCCTGCTCTTCCTAGTGACTCAGGGAAGTCTGGCTGGGCGAGGTCCCTGGGGAGGCACTGAGAGACACAGCACAGCCCTCCATGCTTTGGGTGTGAAGGAGACCTTGCTGGCATCCCACTGCCCTCTGGTCACTGGCACCGAGGCCCTCAGTAGTCACACTGTGGCAGGTGCAGGAGAATGAGAAGGGTGACCACATCTGAGGAATGAACATGTTGGCCTCTAGGGTTCCTGCACCCAGTATGAGATAGGAGCCATCACTGTAGTTTTGAGTCTGGAAGCCGAAAGGCATTGCTACTTGCTTTCCCAGCTAGTCAGAGAATTAGAAGATGCTGTTGAGGCAGGGTGGCTGTGGAGGTTATTGGTTTTGTGTTCTTCCAGTTGGATTCGAAGGGAGTGGCAGGAACTGTGATGGGATGGGGAGGGGTGGGAAGCCAGGGGGGGTGGCAGTGCCTTGGCTCAGTTGGGAACAGACCCTCGCTTCCCCTCCCTGCGCTGGCATGGTTGTGCTCCCTCCCTGTTTCTGTCCCTCCCCAGTTCTCCTGTGCCTCTCTGCCACAGCCAGAGTGCTCCTCCTGGCCTCTTCTCCTGGCACATGGGCCATGCATCTCCTTACCTTGAGCAAATGCTTCTTGCTTCTCACAACAGTTCCTCCAACTCCAATTTGAATTTGAATTCCCTTTCCTAATCTCTGTCTTTTCTCCTGATCTCCCATGTGCCTCATTCTTTCCAAATCCACAGAGTTTTGTACCAAAATGCAAAGTCACCCTGAAGACATCTCCCCTCTGGGGTTTTCCATCTGTCAAACTCCACAGTGCTCAAGGTCACTCGCCATGGGCTACCATGTATAGGTGGCCAGTCTGGTATGACTGCTGGTAGATGTGTTTGTTAAGCTACTTGGAAACTCTTTGAGGGCAGTGACTTTGACCTTGCCACTTCTGTGTGTATCTCTCAACATGTCACCTCCACCAAAACAAGTGATTGGCCTGACCAGCTGAGGATATCCAGAAGGGTCGGGGTGATGGGCAAGAGGTGAGGCAGGGGGATTACTAAACTTTCTCTAAGACACTGATAGGTTTTCATTCTGGTACAGTTATTTTTATCTTTATTTGTAGATGCTTTGGAGCAAGTTGATCAGGTGATTTGTATCCACAAGTAAGAACAATCCCATTGGAGAGACAGATGTTCTTTGTCTTTCAAATCCCTGAGAGATTGCTGAGAAAATGGAAAACACACAACCACTCACACTGATAAAACCAGTGGGGTTAGGAAGTTAAATTTTCCTAAGGAACATGCAGGAGGCAGGGATGTGACTTCAGATTCCTAACACTGCTCAGTGACTCCAGTCACACCTCTTGGGAGGCTTGAGGAGCAGCAGATGGAGCCCTCCCTGGAGAGGAATCCACACCAGCCTTGAGGTAGGGTGTTCTGTTGGCTCGTGAAGGCACAGTGCACTTGAGTTGGATGGAAGCCTAGAACCCAACTAGTTAAGCCCCTCCTTATCGCTACTCCCACCCCCCAAGAATGTTTACAGATGCGGGAGCTGAGACCCCAAAAGTCAGGTTATTGTCCAAGTAGAGACTAGAACCTGAGTCACCTGACGTCCACCTGAGAGCTTTTCATGGGAGGGTGATAAATGCTTCCAGATGCCAGTAGGTTTAGAGAAGCAGGTCGTGTCACCAGCCCCAGCAGAAATCCTGGGTGGGAGGTTCCAGGTAAATAGAGCTTCGCATGCATTTCCTCCAGTTCATATTTTTTCTTTTTCTGTCTCCTGACTTCCTGGGAGACTCCTCAGTGTTCTCCCCCTTGCATGGTGTGAGGAGCCCTCTGTGGGCCCCCTGGCAGATCCGGCTGATGCGTGCTTCTGTTACCAGCTTCGGCATGTCACAGTCACAGTGCTCCCCGGCGTTCCTGCCTGACACATTCAGTGGGGGAGAGGCTGCTTCACAGGGAAGCAAAGCATCCAGCCCTCACCACCATGCTGGGGCCTGAGGACGCAGGGTTTTGAGGGTGAATGGTCTTGAGGAGATAGCTCTTTCAGGGGAACTTGATGACATGGATGGCAGTATCAGTAGTGACGATGATGACGATGGAGGTAGAATAGCTGCTGTTTACTGACTGCTGCACCAGGCCAAGAGCTTTATCTCTACTTTCTCACTTAGTGGTGGTGTTCAGTCACTAAGTCATATCCAACTATTTGCGACCCTACTGACAAGCACGCCAGGCTTCCCTGTCCTACCATCTCCCAGAGCCTGCTCAAACTCATGTCCATCGAGTCGGTGATGCCATCCAACCATCTCATCCTCTGTTGTCCCCTTCTCCTCCTGTCCTCAATCTTTCCCAGTGTCAGGATCTTTTCTAATGAGTCAGCTCTTCACATCAGGTGGCCAAAGTATTGGAGCTTCAGCATCAGTCCTTTTAATGAATATTCAGGGTTGATTTCCTTTACGATTGACTGGCTGGATCTCCTTGCAGTCCAAGGGGCTCTCGAGAGTCTTCTCCAGCACCATGGTTAGAGAGCATCAGCTCTTGAGCACTCAGCCTTCTTTACTGTCCAGCTCTCACATCCATACATGACTCCTGGAGAAACCATAGCTTTGACTAGACGGCCCTTTGTTGACAAAGTGATGTCTCTGCTTTTTAATATGCTGTCTAAGTTTGTTATAGTTTTTCTTCCAAGGAGCAAGTGTCTTTTAATTTTGAAGCTACTGTCACCATCTTCAGTGATTTTGAAGCCCAAGAAAATAAAGTCTGTCACTGCTTCCATTGTTTCCCCATCTATATGCCATGAAGTGATGGGACCAAGTGCCATAATCTTAGTTTTTTGAATATTGAGTTTTAAGCCAGCTTTTTCACTCTCCTTAGTACATAGCCCCCAAAAGGTCAGTGGTACTTACCCTATTTTATGGAGTAAGATGTGAAAGCTCCAAGAGTGGAGGTGACTTGTCTGAATTCATGTGTCCAGGACACATCCAACCTACTCAGGGCCTCTTGGGCAGAGCAGAGGTCTGAGAGGTGGAGGCCCTTTAAGATGCAGCCTAAGGGTGTGGCTGTCACCGTAAGAAGGAAGGTCACTCAGTGACCGTACTGCCCTTGGATCCTGCTGCAGTTGATCAAAAAAGGGAAATAAAAAGAGGCTGTGAACTGCTGTCTTCATTAGGAAGCTTTTCCTGGTATTGTATTGATTTAATTCATTTCAATAAATATCTTCAAGAATTTCCTCAGCAACTGGGGAAATGATAGCTTGTTACATAATAGGAGTATCTTATTAGGACTCAGGAAACATTAGTCAAGTCTCAGCTTTACTTTGTGTTTTTCTGATACCCTCCGACAGATCACGTGATTTCTCTGAGTCCTGATTTCTTCACCTGTCAAAGAAAGCTAATGATGCCAAGGGTGCTGCGAACATCTTCATTCAGTTTCTGCACTTAAATGAGGGACGACTGGGGGCCAATGGGCCCTTGACATGTTAAAATCTTTGGGATGGCTTTTTTTGTTGTTTACGAGAAACCTTGTGGTTGGATGGGGTATGGCTTGTGGGGAGAGATGGCAGAAAGGATCAGAGGGAAAAGGGGTTCAAGAAGAAGTTCTTTGGGTCCTTCACGGGGTTCAGGTATCATCAGCTGGCCAGAAACAGTTTAACCTAGGGAGTGGGATGGTAAGATGCAGGGGCCTTCTTGGTGAGGAAAAGGGAAGAAGCCCAGACGAGGAGTCCCTGTGAGCGACATTCCGTGAACATGTGTCCTTCATTTGCCTTTAATTGAACAGCCCTTGATGTAGGTATCTCGTTGCCCCCGGTCTGCAGACGGGAGAAGCAGACCTAAGAGAAGGCAGATGAACTGGGAGTAGGGTGAGGTCTGCCAGGCTGCGAGGCCCTCACCCCCAGCCCTGAATGGCCCTCCCTTGTAGTGACAGAAAGGGGTGGGCTTGTGTTGATGAAACAATGGTCAGATGTAATTTTCTGCTCATCAGATTGGCAGGTATTCTAAGAACCAAGCATGCTTAACTTGGATGTTGATTGTGAGGTTCAGATGAGCTCATGAGTGCAAGCTCTCCTTTCAGCCGGCGTTGGCACGTGTCTCTGCTACTGTCCTCATCATTGGGCGTCCACTTCCATAATGGCTGAGTGGGAGTGCTGGGGGCCGTCCTCTGTACAGGTGTGCACCTGGCTTTATCCTTCTTTGTTCCCATGTGAAAGGCAAGGTTCTTCCTCCCCAGTGTAGAGAGCAAAGGTGCTCTTAATGCTCACCAACAAAGGAACTCTTAGTGTTCATCAGTGTCCTGGTGAATATAGATCTCTCTCTCTCTCTCTGATCAGACCTCCCTCCTTCTGCTGTGGGAGAGTCAGGAGGAGAGTAGCTTACACCTGCTGCAGATGGCAAGTGGGATCATCTCACTGGAGCTGAACTTCTGCTTGGGGAAATATCACTTTCCTGCTCTTACCTCCCAAATGCCTGAGAGTGGTGGATTGTTGTGGCCCTAAATTTAAATCTTGATTTCTTTTTTCCTTTGTAGTAACTTATGGGTCCTTTCTGATTGCTACTTAGGTCCACTTTACAAGCACTGTCCTCTGTCACCTGCCCTGCATGTGTTTAGGGGAGGGGGTGAAGGGGTAGTTCTCAATGGTGCTGCTTAGGGAACCCTTCGATGGGTGACCTCCTCTCATGGTTTGTTGCTCTGGATGCCAAAGGTCCCTCCTGTTAGAATCACACATTTGTCTGTCTTCTAGATATCTGGAAATTTTACTTTACTTAATACTAGCTTTATTGCTTTGTTCTGATTATAATTATAATAAATGCAGAATATTTGTGTGCTGTGGATAATTATATGTTTTGCCTAAATCCCCTGTCTTTTGCAGATGGTGGGTCTCTAAAAGGGTTCTTAGCTTCCTTAGTAGGATATGAATATGAGGAGTCAGAGAAGAAACATTGGAATCAGTGAAGTGGGGGCTGCCGTGGAGGGCTGAAGCAGAGATCGGGTCCATGGCAGCTGAAGGGGAACTTCTGGGCGAGACTGAAGAGCCTAGTAGAGATGTTCTGTTGCTTTAGGTTCAGGGGCCAGCGGTACCACTTTCTCCTCTGTGGCCCTACAATGTCTTCAGCAGAATATTCGTTTGCGCTAATGCTTCTTAGAAGACTTATTGTAGGCAACTGGAGTGACAAGTCCCTCCCTAGAAGTGGCTTCTCAATGTCCCTGTGGACTGCTCCTGCTTCGACTGGTTCTGCCCCGCCCCAGGTATTTTCTGTGTCCCCGCAACATCTGAGCACCCAGAAGGATGCTCAGGCTGCTCACAGCCTCCTGGGAGAGGAGGGTGCTCCTCTTCTGTGACTCAGGGTTGCACAGGGAGTTACAGGCTGTGCACTGCTACTGCTTTACAGTCCCCGCGTCCCTCTGTGGCTTCGTGCTCAGCACTGTTGTTACAAGTGCAAGGGGGCAAAGCCATCTGGTGGGGATGGAATTTAGGCCTTTTTAAGGATGACAAGTGAAATGACTCAGTCACTCTGGGCACAGTCTCAGAAGTGGAATGGAGGCAGCATGACAGCCACAGCTGTTCATGTCAGCATGAGTTGCAGGGGGAGGGTGGCAGAGAGGGTGAGCTCTGACCTGGTGCCAGGCACTGGGCTGAGCCCTGACCGTAGCCCTGACTGATCCTCATAACACAAGGAGACAGATGCCACTATCAACCCCACTTTCCAGAGGCAGACACTGAGGGTTAAGTGACACACTCAGGGTCAGAGGCGGAGCAGATGAGAGCTGGGATTTGAGTCCAAGGTTTTCTGCCTCTGAATCCTTTCCTCTCCCTGGCACTGCCTCATTCCTGTCCCCAGTAAGATTCTCCCATGTCGTCGTTCGCTCCTGACACACCAGAGGAGTGGAAGCCCGGTGAGCTTCCGTGGGCAGGCATGGGGTGGGGGAGATGTGTGCCTGAGTGTAACCAGTGTTGCCCAGCACTCACAGGCCCATGCTCTGTGTCTGGTGTTACGCTAAGCACTTTCTACTTTATATACATCATTTCATTTCATGTTAATTTTTTCCTAGTACCTGGCTTCCTCCTCTAGAATATAAGCTTTGAGAGGACAGCAGCTCTGCCTGTTTTGTTCCCTGCTGTATTTGTGGCTCCTTGAACACTGCTAGGCACACAGTGGGGCTTCCCAGGTGGTGCTAGAGGTAAAGAACCCACCTGCCAATGAAGGAGACTAAACAGACACAGGTTTGATCCCTGGGTCAGGAAGATCCCCTGGAGGAGGAAATGGCCACCCACTCCAGTATTCTTGCCTGGAGAATCCCATGGACAGAGGAGCCAGGTGGGCTACAGTCCATACGGTCGCAAAGAGTTGAACACGACTGAAGCGACTTAGCATGCCTGCAAGCACACGGTTGGTGCTCAGCAAACTTTAGTTGAACAAATGGATTATAGCAGCCACTGAGACGGTGAAGAATTATTGCCCCCGTTTTGCATATTAGGAGAGTAAGGCACAGGAGGCATAACTGGTTTCCCCGTGGCTCAGAAGTCTGGAGCCAGGGCGAATGGGTACCCAGGGTGGTTTACTCCAGTGCTTCTGCTTCAACCACTCAGCTCTTCCCGGGGCATCAGCTGGGTGTGGTTCCCAAGGGTTTCAGTGGCTGATGGATGGGCTTCCTGTGAGCCTCACAAGGGGCACCATCCTAAGGCAGCAGAGGGAGGGAGATAATTGATGAGCTTAATTGTCTGTGGCAATGACATGATGAGGGTGCCACCATGGGAGTGCTCCTTATTACTAGGCAGGACAGAATTCCTTGAAATGGGAGGGAGCCCATTGCAGTGCGCTGCCACGAGATGGGAGCTGTCCCATTTGGTTCACGGAGGTCTCCCCCGGAGCTCGGTGTTACCGTGTTGGAAAAAACGCTCAGCTGTATGAAACACAAATTACGCTAGATGGAGAGCACCTAGCTTCCTGGAGATCACAGTTAATGAATTTTGGCCTGATTAACACAGGTTCTGGATTGACATCAACAAATGCAAGGAGAAACTTGGCTGGGGTGGGAGGAGACTAGTTTAAACTCTCTAACTTTGAAATCAGGGGAAGGAAAGGCTTGTGTGAAGCCTGGAGCTGAGGACTGAATATGTAATGAGCTCCTAGATCTTTGAAGCTGCGCTGCTTTGCTCAGACCTCTGTAGACTAAGGCACCCCAGACTCTAGGGCCTTCTTGGCCCCATTCCATTCTCAAGGACACATGGCCAGCGGGGAATCTAAGGCTGAAGGACCCTCAAAAGGGGTACAACCTGCTTCTCTCGTGGCCCATTCCCACAGCTCCTGGATAATTGTCATGCATCCTCATCTAAACCCATCATCCCCTGCAATCTTCACCAGGACTTTCAGTGGTTTTTTGCCTCCAAGCATGCCTTCTTATAGCTGTGTCCCTTTTCCTCCCCTGCCTCCCTGGTGGCTCAGATGGTAAAGTTTCCACCTGCAGTGCCGGAAACTTGGATTTGATCCCTGGGTCGGGAAGATCCCCTGGAGAAGGGAATGGCTACCCACTCCAGTATTCTTGCCTGGAGAATTCCACGAACAGAGTAGCCCAGTGGGCTATAGTCCATGGGGTCAAAAGGAATTGGACATGAATGAGCAACTGACACTTTCACTTGCCTGGAGCCATGTCAGTTGCTTACCCCTTGGATCTACCTACATGACCATCCCACCCGCCTGGTTGGGTCATGATGTCTCATCCTGAGCCTGTGTGTTTTGTAGGTGCCCAGTGTGTCTGCTCTCTTTGTCCCTGAGGCTGACTTTCAAGTTTCAGATCCATCTCTCTCTGTTCATCCCAAGGAGTTAGGCAGGTACCTACTCTTCAGTATCAGATACCTATACCTCACTTACCCTTGTAAGTTTGCCTGTGTCCTTATGACCATCTCAGGATCACTGGTGATATAATTTTAGCCTCATGATAAACAAAAGACGGGAGGGTCCCCGTGACTGATGGGACTTAGATAGCTCTGGCCATGGGATGAGCAGTGGGAAGCATGCTTGTGTCACAGGGCTGAACTGGGGCCAAGTTCAGCTTCATGTGGCACCTGGTCTGGCTGGTTTCCCATCCTCAGGTTTTGAAGAAATGAGATGAGACTTATTGGGGGAAACCCGTGTACTCAAAAGAAAGGGAACATGACAGACTTTTGTCTGGCCCTCACCAGTTTCAGAGAATGAACTCTTGCAAGGGCATTTTATTACTTCAGTGTATTTCTCACGGAGGTGATGCCAAGCAAAGAAAATCCTCTCTGAGTTATATGGCTTTTTCGTTCAGCCCTACAGGATCTTTCATCTCTAAGCAGTAAAATCAGGCCGTAATTCAAAGTTTAAGTTACTGTTTCATTTTAAAAACATCACCTTAATCTTGTTGCACTTGGTCAGTGTCCACTTTGACATTTCTGGTCATCATTATCTATAGCTGTATTTTGTTGGCTCTTAGGAACATATGCAGGCTTTATTCAGAAAGGCATTTAGATTTATTTTCTAAAGCAAGCAAAGGAGGAGGGAGGAAGAAATTGGGCTGAAGAGCAGATGTAAAGTGAGGCTGAATGGCTGGTGATGGTTATCTTATGTGAGGCCATGATGAGATGTTAATGGATTTTTTTTTTTTTTTGACCTTGGCAAGTGTTAGCTTTGGGAAAGGAGTTGGTGGATATGCTTAGCTGGCATCTGTTTTCTCATTCTTCAGAATGTCAGGGACTGCTGGGGATGTGACCTGGACGTGTTATCACTCTGGAAATCTGCTGCTTCTCTTTGTCCGTATTTCTTCTCCCTCATCTGTGGATTCTCGGTATCTACATGAAGAGAGGGGTTTTTATGAAGAGGCTCTATGAGAGGTCATGCCTTCAGAAACCAAGCCTCAGGGGCCTGTCTTTACAGTCTGTTTGTGATGACAAAGAAATGCAGTCAACACGAGACAGGTGCCCAGGGACCACCCCTCAGAGATGCCCAGGGACAAGAGATGGCACATGCTCCTGCTGAGGGAGCCAGAACAAAACGGTGGGTTCACTGTTTTCTAGCCCCAGGTGATTAAGTCCTTATGAAGCCTGCGCTCTCTGGAGTGCAGAACAGGAGAAAATTAGTTTCCAGCCACACAGCATAGGCTTCACTGGGCTGCTTTGCAGAGGTTGTGGGTCTGATACGCACTTCTTGCTCTGACCTTCCTTCCCACTGGAGATGTGGTCCTCCCAGCCTTTTGGTGGCTGTGAGTTGCTCTCTCTGCTGTGGCCACTTCTAAGCTCTGAGGTTTTCTCCCCTCATTTCTCCAAGGAGCTCATTCTTTCTTTGGTGATAAATCTGACAGGGCTTGAGGGAGACAGAGGAGCTGCTTATTTTCTCTGCTGTTCTTATATTCTTTCATTGAACAAATAGTTTCTAGTATGTATTGGGCATGACTTTAGGTGCCTGAGAAGCAGCAGAGAAGGAAAAGTCAAAGATTCCTGCCATCCTGGAGGCCAGGGTCTAGTGGGATCATGACTAGAGCCCCACTGAGATACGTGGGAGGGACACTGTGTCTTCGCCTTTCTGGTTGCAGAACACTGTTACCCTAAGGGCATACTGCCTTGGTGCAATTCACAGACAGTGCCTCCCAGATGTGTGACTCAGCTGTCTTTGTAAGAAAGTGGTTCCTGCAGGCACCATGGTGGGCTGATCAGGTAGACCATAATCAGCACAGTTCCTGGTAAACATCTCAACATGAGACCATATAATTAAACTCTTGAGAACACAGGCTTTAGTGTCAGAAGCCCTGGGTTTGAATTCTGGCTCCACAACTTAAAGCTGACTTTCCCAGGGCAAACAGCATTTCTGAGCCTATGTAAGATGGCTATTACAGTAGTTCTTACCTTGTAGCCACCAGGGTGAAAATTAAAGAAGAAGGAAGTATCAGTTCAGTTCGGTTCAGTCGCGTCTGACTCTTTGCGACCCCATGAATCACAGCACGCCAGGCCTCCCTGTCCATCACCAACTCCAGGAATTCACTCAGACTCACGTCCATCGAGTCAGTGATGCCATCCAGCCATCTCATCCTCTGTCGTCCCCTTCTCCTCCTGCCCCCAATCCCTCCCAGCATCAGTCTTTTCCAATGAGTCAACTCTTCGCATGAGGTGGCGAAAGTACTGGAGTTTCAGCTTTAGCATCATTCCTTCCAAAGAAATCCCAGGGCTGATCTCCTTCAGAATGGACTGGTTGGATCTCCTTGCAGTCCAAGGGACTCTCAAGAGTCTTCTCCAACACCGCAGTTCAAAAGCATCAGTTCTTCAGCGCTCAGCCTTCTTCCCAGTCCAACTCTCACATCCATACATGACCACAGGAAAAACCATAGCCTTGACTAGACGGACCTTAGTCGGCAAAGTAATGTCTCTGCTTTTGAATATGCTATCTAGGTTGGTCATAACTTTCCTTC
>SJYQ01003919.1:62318-85998 GCA_006410935.1 Redunca redunca | reverse complement strand
GGGGGGGGAGCGGGGAGGATTGCAAAATGATAATTTGCTAATTCCAGCATTCCTTCTAAATTTATTTAGCTGGCATTCTTCTGTAAAAAAGAGCCTTTCTTTCATATTTTTAGCAACTTGGTTTGAAAGTTTCAGGTCTGCCTTCTTTGGAACTCTTAGTTCAGAAGATAAAAGTGTATATGAGAGTGTGTTATAGTGAGTGTATATGTGTGCGGGTGGGTGTGTATGTGAGAGAGACAGAAACAGAGAATGAGATCTGAAGGCTGAGTCCTGCCCACAGAGGCGCTCTCACGGAGGCCCGCCATCAGCCCAGTGAAACTGGTTCCTGCTATTTTGGCCTTCTTCACTCCTCTCCAGTTTCACTGTCTTCCTGGCTGTTTCTCGAGAGAGCTGTCAGCCTCTTCCTCCTCAGGACCTTTGCACTTCCCTGTGCCTGGAACCCCTTTTCCCCAATAGCCACATGGCTCACTTTATTCTGTTCCCTGCCCAGGTGTCATCTGGCCAGATTTCCCGGTCACCCATATAATGTACCATCCCCTCCCCATTACTGTCTATCTCTTACTCTCTCTTGTGCATCCTCCATAGCCCTCGTCATACCTGCCCCATAAACATCATGAGAACAGGCCCTTTGTCCCATTGGTTCAGAGCCTAGAGTGGACGCTGACTCCCCATAGGCAAGGAAGGGAGTTCGTGGCATGCAAGAAGCAACACACACGTGCATGCATGACTGGCCGAGTTCCGTATGAGATCGAGCCCCTCCCCCTCATTTATGTTGCTCCACCCAGGTGACCAGAGGTATTCCCATCCTGGGCAGAGAGGATGGCTGTTTCTCGTCCCTGGGATAACCTGCGCCGCCAGCCGCCTCTTTCTTGGCACCCAGTTACAAAAGCCAGCAGAGCTGGAAGACTATCCGCCCCCACTTCCTTGACATGATTTTGGGGGAATAAAAACAAATCAGAATTCATCAACTGTGAACAAAATTGTCAACTGTGAACTGTCAACAGTCTGGTTTAAAAATAGACGAGAGGTTGATGAAATACAGTGGAGAAAGCAATTTAAATAAAATGTTAAAAATAATACCCAAAGCGGGCGAGGCAACAGGAAGAGTGTGGTGTGGTGGAGAATGTGCCCAGCAGAGGCCTGCGTGAGCAGTGAACCAGAGAGAGGTTATTAGTTTTGCTTTACACATCACAGAGGAGAGAGATTTACTGGCCATTTGCGGGAAAACATTCACTCATTCCGACGTGTTGGCGTGTTATGTAAAATGGAAAGGAAGATTGGTTGGGAAATCTGCTAGCACATTTATTTTTAAGTAGGTCAACATTTTGAATATTCTGACCATTTGTGAAAATCTCTGGCCCTTCTTCTGTCTTCTGTCTTACTGTGATGATTGAGAAAGACATTTGTGTTTTACCAAGTCAAGGGGTCTCGAAGCTTCTGGGGTTTGTATTTATTTTTTTATTTGTGTTTGTAGAAATATGGGTTCTGCTACTCTGATTAAAGTCCTTATTTCCCACTTCTTTGACTCTGCTTCTTTCAATAGTTAAGGCTGATTACTTATTTAGCTGCTTTATCATGAAATCAATATAAAGCCATGAATTTTTTATATTTCCTCTTTTCTAGGCCCAAGTCTCAGCTGATACTTTGGCCAAGTTCTTTATGTCCAGCTGCCCCATATCCTGAGACTGCTGGTCCATGTTTTTCTGTCCTTCTTTTTAGGAGAATTGAGCCATCTTGGCACAAGCTCTGCACTTTGTGAACCTGAGACAGGTGATCCATCCTGTAGGGACTCTTTTTTAAAAATCTAGATGGAAGGTGTGTTAGTTTGTGAGAGCTGCTGTAATGAAGTGCCGTAAATCGGGTGGCTTATACAACAGAAGTTTATCATCTCACAGTACCAGAGGTGGAGGTCTGAAATGAAAGTGTGAGCAAGGCTGGTTCCTTCTGTGGCTGCCAGGGAGAAGCTGTCTCTTGCTTCTTCTAGCTTCTGGCAGCCTCGTTCATTTCTTGTGGATAGCCCCTCTCCCCTGCATGACTCCTCACGTCATCTTTCCTCTGTTTGTGTCCAATTTTCCCCTTCTTCTAAGCATGCCAGTCACATTGGATTAGAGTCCACTCTAATGACTGCATTTTAACATGATTATCTCTGTCATATATTTCTAAATAAGCCACACTGTAAGATACTGGGCGTTAGGAGTCCAACATGAGGGACCAACATGAGGGATGCAATTCAACCCACAGTACTAGGTATGAAGCTTTACCCCCCAGAGGGAGAGTTGTGAGTCCTCTCTGCTCAGACCAGCTCCCAGTATTGGCCAGGACTAGAAAGGTTCTCCCAGCTGGGCCCTGGTGACCTTCTGGTCACCCGTGTGATGGACAAGCTCCAGGGAGCCCCTCTGTCTTCAGCTCTTTGTGAGCTTGGATTGACTAAGTTGCTCTCCACTCCATATACTTTATTTATACCTGTCTGTTCCTCTTCTCTCCTCCAACTCCAAAGTTATTTTCCCTAAAATGAGGAATTATGGGTGTCACTTTCCAAGAATGTCATTTTTCAGTTTGTTTTTATTCATAGAAGCCACCTCCAGGCTGCAGACTCTAAGCGGTAGACTCACAGCCCACCCTGTTTAACTTGGAGCTCTGCAGATCCCGTTTTGAAGCAGGACAACAGCCCATCTGAGGTGGGATGGGGCTGGACATGGCTGGCTGCCTGGATCCTCTGGACCTGCAAGGCACATATGGAAGATGTGGGCCCAAGCTTCCTGAGCAAGTCCATACTGCTGAGAAAGCACCATCCATCATCCATAATTTTGCCAGTTTTCAACTCCTGCTTGGGAGAACACTGAGGGGGAGGGTGTGGGAGTGCTGAGACTTGCTGTGTGGTCCTGAGGTGGGGCAGGACCTAGTGATGTCCCTGTGTTGTTGAAGGACATTTATTTCTCCTCCCTCCCCACATCCCCGCAGGAAGATCCTTCCATTCCCTTGCTTTCTGTTCCCACTGCCCCTTTCCCAGGAACACTGCACATTTCCTGGTGTGTTGGAGCCTGGCATCTCTTGGATCAGGTTCATCTTTACAGCCAGGAGCAGAATCTCTGTATCAGCCAAGTAATGTGCCTTTGTTCCTCCTGACTCCCATTCTCTTGGCAGGTCTATATTCAGGGGTAGTATATACCTGCCTTGTGTCTCCAGAATCTCTGTGTGCACAGACCCAGGATGCTTCTGCCAGGTCTACCCCCATCTACATTTTGTCTCTGCCTGTGATTGGTGGTTTGTGGACCAGAACTTTCCTAGGTCTCTTGGCTGAGAGAGGGAGTGGAGGAGTGAAGGTCCCAGGTATGGTGCATAGCACAGTCTAATAGGAAGCCCTGTACTGTGAGGGTTCTGTATCCCCCCTGGGTAAAGTTGGGACAACAATCACCTTTGGGCTTCTGTATCTTTTCTTCCATAATAAGGACCTAGGGGAGAGGGGACAAGGTAAGTAACTGGTGGGTACCTGCCAGGGTGTGACTTGACGAGGAGCTGCAGGGAGGGCGCATGAGTGAGGCCACAGGATGTCCCTGCCTAGAGATAATCCCTGGGGGGCATCCCCACACACGTGCGACCACCTCCTCCTCCTAACCAGCTTCCTCCAGAGACATGGTTATAGTTGGTCATTACCTTGATAGAAGTCTGTAAACTGTGTTTTATATTTTATCATAATGTACTTGACATATAGACATGTATGTATTATTTATATGTTGCCATGCCTACTAAAAAAGCCTTAAAATCCAACACCCAGCTTATGAAATAAACCATTCCCAGTGTTTGTGAGGGCTGCTGTGGGCTCCTGTCTGATGCCGTTCTCAGCTTCCTCCCTGGAGGGAACCCCTGTCCTGATGGTATCTGTCAACATCCCCGCTTCTTTAAAGTAGCTTTTACCACATACATTGCATATCTCTAAATAGCACATTTCGAGCTTTATAAAAAAATGAAATTATAGCCTTTTGAGCTTCATTTAAATGCCACATATTGTTCTGGAAGATAAAAGGCAGATCTGTGTCCTTGAAGCATGCATTTTCACCACTGCAGATAAATATTGTTTTCTCTGGTGGCCCCTTCCTGGAGTCAGGGAAGAGACCTGGCTGCCTGCACACGCTGGGACACTGAGTGGCTGTGGAGGCGAGGACACCGGGGCCTGCCCTGGAAGCCGTGGTGCTAGAATCTCAGTGCGCTGGAGTCCCCAGGCCAGCCGAGGCTATACCCAGGGACGGTTGTTCTGGATATCTGGGAAGCAGATGGTTTCCGACTCCAGGGATGGACTAGCATGAGCAGGGAGGCTAAAAGGCAGAGTGCTAAGTGTGGAGCTCAGAAAGAGGACCAGAAGCATGGAGGGTCGCTGATGGTTCACGACAGGCACCTTGGATGCTGCGCTCTGGCGCGTGCACTCCTTGTGCAGGCAGATTGGTGGCTCCTGGTGGCTGGAGCAGAGGCTTAGAACTACAGAGCGAACCAGACCCCTCTTTCCAACTGTCATTCAGCAGCTGTTTACTGCACACCTACTGGGTGCCAGGGCTATAGATGTTTCATCATATCAAGTCACAAATAAGACGGTGACTAAGACTTGCCCCTGTTATTATATACTTTAGGGTCTAGTGGAAAGTCACCTGTTGATAAATTATATGAGTGATTCCCAAATACTAGTGGCTTCTGACAGCAAGCATTAGTTCCTTGTTCATGTTGTGTATGAGCTGTGGATTAGCTTCAGCTCTGTTCCATGTCCTCTGCCGTCTGGGTCCCAGACCGAAGGCACAGCCCTTATGGGGCACATGCAGTTTCCATAATAGATGGAAATAGCAGGAGATGAAACCAAGCAGTGGTTCTTTGAATGTTGCTCAAACCTGGCTTGTGTATGTGTGCTAAACTGCTTTGGTCACGTCCAACTCTTTGCAGCTCTATGGACTGTAACCCTCCAGGTTTCTCTGTTCATGGGATTCTCCAGGCAAGAACACTGGAATGGGTTGCCATGCCCTTCTCCAGGGGATCTTTCCAACCGAGGGGTTGAACCTGAGTCTCTTGTGTCTCTTACATTCACAGGGGTTCTTTGCCGCAAGTGCCAGCTGGAAAACCTCATTCCTTACTCACAATCCACTGGCCAAAGACAGTCCTATGGCTAGGACTGCTGTTACCATGGAGCTTTTATGGACAGCTGATGCTATCCCCATCAGTTTTCATGACACAAGGCACTGAGCAAAGTATAGATTTGTCTTTTGGGAATGCCAGAGAATGTTTAGAAGAGGATTACCATCCATCATAGGCATAAACAGCCGATTACGGTCACAGTATGATAAGGCTTTAGAGCGAGTCACTGTACTACTTCTGACTTTATAAATTTACATGTAAAACATGTATTTGTTCCTCTAAATTAGCTTTAGGGATTCAGTTGAGAAATAGTATGAGAATCCCTAGCCTGAACCTGAGGCTTGTTACAGGGAGCTCGCCAAGGGGAGGAGGAGAAAGTGGAGCTGGCCATAGTGGTCTTCCCCGCTGTGCTGCGCTAAGTCGCTTCAGCCGTGTCTGACTCTTTGCAACCCTGTGGGTGGTAGCCCACTAGGCTTCTCCATCCATGAGATTCTCCAAGTAAGAATAGTGGAGTGGGTTGCCATGCCTTCCTCTGGGGGATTTTCCCGACCCAGAGATGGAACCTGTGTCTCCTATGGCTCCTGCATTGCAGGTGGATTCTTTATCGCTGAGCCACTGGGGAAGCCTGGTCTTCACCTCTAGCCCCGGGCATATGCACACAGGCTGTGCTAGTTACAAAGAAGCTTCTCACCCTGGGTACCCACCTGCCAACTTCCAGTGTTCCTCCTGGCGCTCCTTCGGTCCATTTGGACCACTTGTAGGCACATCCCATACCTGGAGGCTCTTTAGTGCCGCATCCCTACACATACAGATATATCCCTCCTGTTACCGTCACGTCTACCTGGCTCTATAAGATCGCTCATTTTTTGCTCCTTCTCTGTGCTCGTTTTTTGCTTCTTCACTGTCAGTTGACATTTGTGGCCCGGGTCATGTCTTCCTTTCACATGGCCCCCAACATGCCTGCCACCACACCGGGCATGTACCAAACACCCAGCAATGTGCACAAAAGGAAGCCTCGCATTGAGAGGAAGCCAGCCCCCTGCTGGGTTGTCCATTGTGCTTTCTCTGCAGGGTCTCAGGTGACTGTGTGGGTGACAGTAGGGGTTACACGAGAGTGACTCCAGTATGTGCAGATTGAAACCCTCTCTCCTTCCCTCGGTGTGTAATCGGTGTGGGGACTGAACAGCCCATCCGCTCACAAGGAGCCAGGGTTCATCTGTACTCATGTGTTGCTTTGCAAACACTGGTGGCCTTTGCAAAGGTATGCATTTGTGTTTTCCAAGGGCACGGACCGTATCTGCTCTTTTCTTCCCTTTAAAAGATTCCACGTGGCACCTGATAAGCGCTACACGCACAGTGGGTGCTCCGTCCCCTCTGCCTACCTCCCCTTCCTTTGAACCGGCAGCAAATACCAACATGGTTCTGGGCCTGTGGGCCTTTGCAAAGACTGATTATATACTGCCTTGATCTAGAGAATTTTGCAGGTGAAAAAGGGAGGAAACCCTTAGACAACTGAGACCTAGGCCCCTAGCGCAGTTGCATAATTAACCGCACACGGAGTGCAGTGCAGAGTGTCTGTTCTCTCGGGCCCTTCAGGTGACAGATACAGCGATGAGGACTGTTAAAGTGCTGGGCCCTGGAGTCAGTCAGAGTTTGAAATCCTGGGTTGCGAACGTCATGATCTTTCACAAATTATTTAGCGTCTGAGTCTCCTTTTCTTAAACCGTAAGGTAGAGTTAATAAAATGCTGTTAACTGTTGTGGTCTTCTACATCTGTAAATGATATCCTTCTGTCCTCCTGTTCTGAATCTTAAGAGTAAAGAGCAAAGACTTCAGAGTAAACAGCTGGCAGAGAGTGGCCAAAATACTCATATTGCTACAGATGAAGGGATTGCCAAGAAAATGTATGTGTTTGGGGCTTCCAATTTTGAATCCTGGAATACGGTGAATATTTCCTAGGTTAGACAGCCACAGGCATCCTCTGGGGGAAAGACTGTGTCAAACGTAGGTTTTGGATGGTTGAAGCAAAAGCATCGCTCCTCAGTTGCTGCCAGGGGAAAGGGCTAGGCCTCACACACAGCATCCAGACTTACTAAGCGGACTGTTACTCCTCCTCCCTGCTCCCTGAGCAGCTGAGTGGGTCTAGGCTTGCTACACAGGCAGAGCCTCTGTAGTGGGGGTAAGGGGACATGGTGGAGCAGCCTTCAGCCCTCCGTGTTTGTGGACCACAGATGTTAAATTTCATACTGCTACTCGCATAGACAGTTATGGTTGAGTTTACTGCTGCTGCTGCTAAGTTGCTTCAGTCGTGTGCGACCCCATAGACGGCAGCCCATCAGGCTCCCCCGTCCCTGGGATTCTCCAGGCAAGAACACTGGAGTGGGTATGGTTGAGTTTACCGCTTATTAAAAGTAAGCCTCCCCATGCAGTGTTTTTAGACGTTTATTTTATGCATTTGGGAAAACATAAAAAGCCATTTCTTACTTAACATTCTATAATTGAGACCTTTAACAGAGATGAACTTCCCTTTGCTTTGTCTCTGCTTCTGTGAGCCTAATCATGCTTAGAAGGGCACTGGCTGCTTCTCAAGGAGGCTGAGGAGGGAGGGTCTCCTTGGCAGTGTTCTCACAGCTCTGTTCTGTCTGTCCTTTGCAGTGCAAATTGGAGTTCCATGCTTGCTCTACCAGCAGAAGTCTCACCACCCTCTGTGATGGGCCATGTCCATGTCTCCCAGAGCCCGAGCCACCAAAACACAAGGCAGAAAAGAATGGTGAGTTGGCATCGCACTAAAGGGGCACTGGGTGGCCTGATGTGGCCAAGGTCTGCCCCAGACGCCAGAAACCCGGCCTTTAACAGAGCTGATCTAGTTTGGGCTAGGGAGATGGGTGTGCTTGGCAAGAATACTCTGGTTTCATTTAGGAACTCCAAATTGAACCGCCTTCAACCTCCATTTGATAGAAAAAGAACTGGCAGTCTTTGAAAATAATTCTGTTAGACCAAGATATGCATTAGATTCTTTCTAGAGGTCAAATTGGCTATGGTGTAGGAAGGGCAGGGTTTCAGCGTTAAGACCAGGCCTGCCCTGGGTGCGCCTTGGTCTTCCTTGAACTCTAATCTCTAAATCCTTTTAATTTCTGAAAACCAGATTTCAAAACATAAACTGCAGAGATGTCATGACGGTGAGCAGTCGGCCCCCCACTACTGGTGAAAGCATTTCTCTATGAATATATTCTACTGGGCATGTGGCACAGAGCCAAGGGATGGATGGAAGGAGAGCAACTTCCCTGGGGCTGTGGTTTCCTTTCCATGGCTGAGGGGGCAGGAAATGTGGGGCCTATCCGAATGTTTGCATGATGGAGAAAGTAATGTTTTCCCACTGGGCTCAGTCCCTTAAAAGCCTTCTGTAATGAAACCTAGGTAGAAGCTTGCCTTCTGTGGAGCTGGGCTTTCTCAGCTGTAGCTGGCTGTACCATGAACAATGTTGGACATCTGTGTGTGAGTGAGCGCATGCCTGCACACACGTGTGTTCTAAAGCCTGAAGCTGTTTGTGATGAAAGAAGATGAATAGGATGTGAGTGTTTATCCACTTGCCTCTTCCTAAGCTGTCTTGTCTTCTCCAAGGCGCAGAGATGAAGATAGTCAAGTGTAAATTTGTTCATGGTAACCAAGGGAATATTGTGTTACAAGGTTTTTTGGGAAGTTTAACCCAGGATGTGGAAGGACATTGTAAACCGTGAAACACGAGGGTCACAAATCATCTCCATAGATTACTCTTAGTTACCAAAAAGCTGATCTCATTGTGTTTTGACCTGATCATTTATAGAACTCCAGGAAGGAATGTTAACTGATCTATACAAGCCTCCTTGAACTTTGGTGAGAAAATCCAAAGCCCTGTGTGGTAAGCAGCAAAATCCACAAAATTAACTTCTGTTTGGAGATGTCTTAAGACTTTTCTTAGGAAGTCTCCATAATCTCTTATTTCAAATATATTCTTTATTGCTTTTATTTACGCCTCTGTTCTGAGACAAGGAAACCAATATAAGGAAGTCATTTCTGTGATTTGCCTGTAGTTTTCTGTAAGAAGGCTTTGTGATTCTTTAAACAAAGTACAACCCTTCTTACTTCATGGTGGGCTTGTCACATCTGATTAAATGAGATTCATTCTCAAGTATGACTCGCCAGGTATGGCCTTGGGTGTGCCATTTATTCATTCAGTCACTTACTAGTGAAAACTGGAACAAAGTCTTATCAAACCTATGCAAGTAACTGCATTGGCATTAAAAGAATTCTGAGAGGCTGGTGAGGACAAGATTACCACTTGAAAGTATTTCATTTTGAAATGTTTGTAAAAGTAACCATTAGGTTAATAGTGAGAATAGGTCAGGAAGAAAGCATAAGAATTTTATTAAATGATTATCAGAAAAGAGAACCATAAAAAATAATAGCAGCAATATTCTAAAACCAGGGATCAAAATTATATATCCTTCATTAGTTCCTGCAGTCTTGTATAATTATTTTTTGTTCCACTGACCCTTGGGTCAACAGTTTGCTTTTATAAAGTCATCAGAGTCTGAGACCTGCCCTCTCAGTCTCTAGTATCATCTAGCTATTGTCTAAGAAATATCACCTTTGAAGCCTGTAGCAAGAAAGGCATCTGTTACTTGTACTAACTGGGCACAGTTCTTACCATGAGGCTCTGAGATTTCCCTTCTTAGTCAGAGACCCAATTTATGCTGTGACTTAAAGCAAATATTTTATATAAGCATGCAGGAAAGTAGGAACTACCTACTGGTGATAAGACAGAACATCTGTAGTTAATTTAGCACATATCCAACAATATTTTAATGAAGGAGAGTATAATCCTCTATTAGGATAGGGTCCTTAACTATTTAATACAGATTTCATCTGTGTTTCCCTGGGGGACAAGGGCATATTATGGGCAGTGAAGGCATTGATAGAGCTCCAGGATCATTATGTGAAATGAAACATTTAAATGAAGAATATTCTACCTGGAGCAGTATCAGCCAAGGGAAGGTCTGACTTTTTCCTTTGAGCTGATGATTCTTTCCACGTAGCTCTCACAATAGTTTTCGGCAGGCAGTGAGCATTGAACTGAGGTTGTGGCAACTGGGATAAAGAAGAGGGAATGGGTGCTCAAGAGGGATCAGAGATGAAATGAGGGGCAGCTTTCATTTGGCCACTTGGCTGTTCAGGTGGATGGTGGAGGGGCATGCCCATCTATCCACCTTCCTTAACCTGGTGGCCGCCCCTCTCTGAAGCTGCATGCGGTGGAGTGGCATTCACAGGCCACTCTGTCCATGAGACACTTTGTGGCTCTGAACAGTGTTGGGAGCACTCTTGTGTCTGTGCCTATTATAGAAATGACATTTCATCATCTCACAAATACAGGTATATCAAAAATGTGACATTGTTGTTGTTAATGATACTTTATTTTCAAACTCCCCTCTGTTTTGAGCCCTGGTTTCTTCTGGTAATATAAACAGTAGTGTAGTCATTTCCAGGTAAATTCTATTTATTTGGGATTGTATCTAAACTCTAGAAAGTAGGATTGGGATGGGTGCTTATGAGCGACCATATTGGTGTGAGGTGGTTCCTGGTGTGTCTCTTTCTTTGGCATCCACCTCTCTGGGGTTTTGATATTTTTAATTAGTTGCCCAGCAATGCTCACCCTCAGTGCAGCCAAGGAGAGATGTTCTGAGACCTTCTCTGTGACCTCTGCTACACATGCTCATTCAGGTCACACTGAGTCCTCTTTCTACTAAGTCCTACACTTTTTGGTTCACTCATCCTCTCACCACCCCTCGTTGGCCCCTTTCAGGGCCACACAAAGCTTGAGGATGTCCTCCTATGACCTTCTGATGTCAAGAAAGCCTGTGATGGGTTTGTTCTCTCAAGCCATCTCTCCTCGAATCTGCCTGGCCACCATTTCTCTTCCATGCAGAGGACATCTTTACAAGACTGGTTTCAGAATGGGCTTCATTAGTAGCGAGACACAGGTGCTCTTTGTTGTGGCGCTCCAGCTCCCGAGGGTTTCAGGATCACCTCTTCCTGCCTAGGACCCAGAGGTGACTTTGGAGGCATGAAAGTGCTGTGGTGGGCAGAACTTTCCTGGGCATGCAGCAATCTCTGCCTGTGCTTCTCCTTCCCTACACATGACCCCTTGCAGCCCCAGTACTTGTGACCAGTACTGGGTGGGAACATCCAAGGTTTGCCAGGGCAGGATCTAACTTACTCTCTTTCTGATCTTTCTGTGCTTCTTCCAGCGTTTGGCTGTTTGAATTACAGCAAACCCAGTTCTTGCGAGTCAAAAGTGTCTTGTCTGATCAGATTTGGTTTCAAGAATATTTTTAGGAAATCAAAGACAAATTGTTGAGTTTTGTGTTCTCTGTTTTTTCTGGCGTCTTTTCTTTGATGTGGCCCCTGAGGGGATGGTAGAAGGTGGAGTCATCATTCACTACCTCTAAATATTTCCTCTCACATCTCTCAGTTGCCTTATGGCCTTGGACAAGTTACTTAATTGCTTTACCTCTCTCATCTCTGTGATGCCAAACCAACCTCAGGAGTATGGAGTAATGATTGTCCATAGGAAGGGAAACATTCAAAAGAGGGATATGAGATTGAAATCCACACATTAAGCCTGGGTTTCTGTACCATCTCTAAGAGTTTCTCAGGAAAGATCCTTCCCCTATCTTTTCTGGTATTAATGCCGAAAGCTCAGCTTCTCTGTACATGAGTGCCAAATCGAATCTTGGAGACAGAGTTTTGGGTGAAGTAGAAAATAATAGCTTTTTTGCTTTGCCAGGTAAAGGGGGTCACAGCTGGCTAATACCCTCAAAACGGTGTGTCCCAACTTGAAGAAGATAGAAGTTTTATATTAATTGTTCAAAAAGGGCATGATCAGCTCATGGACATTCTTTGATGGGTTGGTAGTGGGGTAAATAGGAGTCAGCATCATCAACCTTCAGGTCCAACTGGTCTGGGGTCTACATGGTTGTGGGCAGCATACCATCATTAATCGTCACCTTCTCCCACTTGGAGGGGGTTTCAGTATCTGCACAACAGCTCGATAGATTTTGTCTGTCCATTGATGAGGAATCAGGACCTTGCCCCAAGGTTGCTCTTGACTGTTTCTCCCTGGTCTTGCATCACCTCCTGTCTAATTAACTTTGCTGCTTGAATCTGCCCATTGGACCTCAGGGAAGGCTATGGAGGCTGAATGAAGGCTGCTTCCTATAATCAAAGAAATAGGAGACACAGAAAGACCTGTGCCCAGGAGCCCCACAGGGCCCTACATGCTATCAGCATTTTCTGGCCCCCACAGCCGGCCCAGCTAGGCAGTTGCCTCTCACTAGCCCCCTTCTATCCTGTTGCCGCCCTGACTCCATCCCTCCCCTCGACACCGAGATGGCCCTTTCCCCCAGCCTGGGCTCCACAGCCTTGTTCTCTCTGGAGGAGGGACTCTGAGCTCCCTCCTGGCTGCGACGAACATGTCATAGTTGCAGGTATCCGGTCAGGAAAGATCTCCCCTAACTTCCTTCACACCATGCTGAGGGGACCCTGCTGTTCCTCGAAGGTGCCTCAGGTTTCCACACAGGGACTGTGGAAAGCTGAGTGCGTGGGAACTTCCGATCTCCCCTAGAATGACTCCGTTTTTCTGCTTCACCACCTCAGATCACATGGGCAGGAAGAGGGTTTTGGCACCGGCAAGCCATCGTGCAGTCTCCATTCACTCCGTGAGGAAACTGGGGTTCTCCAAAGAGAAAGCATCTCTCCTCAGCTCAGACGGTGGTAGGTGTGGCTGGGGTCAGTCCAGGCCTCTTCCTTCGTGGGCTGTGCCTCTGTCCTCCCCTGCCCCCCCACCGTGTGTACTCCCTTCAGTAACAGCCAGCCAAGTCCTCAGCCTGAAGACGGTTCAGGGTCTATAGCTGTGTTTGGCAGGAGTTAGTTATTTCTCTGGGGTCTGATGTCACTTGCCTGGATCTTGAAGTGTGAACCATCAGGCGAAGAATGTCAGTGAGTTCCCACAAGCAGCCAGGTTTGGAAGGCATTCTGTAGACTCTCTCCCACCCCACCCCCAACCTTTGGAGGAGGAAGTTGAGAAAATAGCACCATCTCTAAAGCCAGCTCCTTCTTTGCTTCTGTTGTCACAGGTTAGCTATTTCTGTTTTTAATTTTTCTCTATGTTGTTTTGTAATTGGAGTATAATCGCTTAAAAATGTTGTGTTAGTTTTTGCTATACAACAGTGTGAATCAGCTGTAAGTATATATATGTCCCCTTCCTCTTGAACCTCCCTTCCACCCCCACCCCAACTCATTTCACCCCTCTAGGTCCCCACAGAGCACTGGGCTGAGCTCCCTGTGCCATACAGCAGCTTCCCATCAGCTGTCTGTTTTGCACACGATAGGAGAAGGCGATGGCACCCCACTCCAGTACTCTTGCCTGGAAAACCCCATGGACGGAGGAGCCTCCTGGGCTGCAGTCCATGGGGTCGCTGAGAGTTGGACACAACTCAGTGACTTCACTTTCACTTTTCACTTTCATGCATTGGAGAAGGCAATGGCACCCCACTCCAGTGTTCTTGCCTGGAGAATCCCAGGGACAGTGGAGCCTGGTGGACTGCCATCTATGGGGTTGCACAGGGTCGGACACGACTGAAGCGACTTAGCAGCAGCAGCAGCAGTGTGTATATGTTAGTGTTACTCTCTCAGTTCATCCCACCCTCTCTTTCCTCATCTGTGTCCACAAGTCCATTCTCGATTTATGCATCACTGTTCCTGCCCTGCAAATAGGTTCATCAGTACCGTTTTTCTAGATTGCAAAAGCTTTACAGACATGCTAACGTTAAGATAATTCAGTGTCACCAAACTAGGTTAGCTTTTGGAACGAGGATGTGGGTCCAGCCAGTTGGCCTCAGGAGTTCTGGAGAAGGCTGTGAGGCTGTCAGCGTTTCCTGGCCTGACCTTGCTGGAGGGTTGGGGGCAGCGTGGGGCCATGTTTGGTTCCACATATCCTTCCCGCGGCATAATAAAGAGGAAATAACAACTTCCCTCCAGCTGAGCTATTTGAAACAGCAGAAAAATAGTCTACAATGATTTTCTCTTCTCAAATGGTGATTTCAACCCAAGGGCTGGATTCTGGGGGAAAAAAAAAGTCCCGGGTTGACAGGCGGCTGTCTAATTCCATTACTTATCACAAGTCAAGTTGGGGAAATGTGTTTAAACGGGAACAGGAGGTGGTGCCAAAGAGACAGGATGAAGAGTTCTTCCTCGCTGTGATGTCTCAATGGAAAAATCCTAAAAGCATCCTGCTGCTGAGGCTCCCAGCAAAATGAAGATTTATCTTTGCATCCAGGGAAGAACATTTTTCTTTAATGCCTATTATGTAACAGGGTGAAGGCCCCAGGCTTGCAAACTGGTAGTTTAAAAGTAGTTTCTGTTAACCTTTTCCATGGCCATTCAAGTCTGCTCACTTATTATTCAGTACTATATTATGGCCAGAAATTAAACATGTTAAGGTACATTTAATTTTTAGAGCCTTGTTATTATAAATGCCATGACCTTTTTTTTGAAAAAGAAAAAAACAAAAAGTAGCTTGAGAATGAAATTGGCAACTGCATCCAAGAAGAAAAACGCACTTGTCAGGACTCTGGAGGTAAATACTGACTTTGGCTTTGAACTCAGATTCTTCTTCTGTGAGTTCGGCTCTGGGAAATTATACCACAGGTTCTCCTGGCTATTCTGAAGCTTTCTTGGTCGCAACTGACTGGGGGAAGGCTGCAGGCAAAAAGACACAAGAGGGTAGACTGGGGCAGGGTGGCCAAAGTCATAGCCAGAGTCCAGAGAAGGAGATAGAGGCTTGTGCTAGAAATTAATGTCTTTGAAAGTTCACTCAGACAGCCCTCTCCTGCCATTATTTTTTATTTATAAATTAATACCCATTCTTATATAAAATCCAAATATTGTGGCAAAAGTGGCCCATATTCCCAGTTCTATTAGCTTTCTCTTCATAGGCTTCGAATTATTTTTTTTGGAAACATAAAGATGTTTGTTTTGTAAACACATAATATACAATGGCACCCCACTCCAGTACTCTTGCCTGGAAAATTCCATGGATGGAGGAGCCTGGTAAGCTGCAGTCCATTGGGTCACTAAGAGTCGGATACAACTGAGCGACTTCACTTTAACTTTTCACTTTCATGCATTGGAGAAGGAAATGGCAACCCACTCCAGTGTTCTTGCCTGGAGAATCCCAGGGACAGGGGAGCCTGGTGGGCTGCCATCTATGGGATCACACAGAGTCGGACACGACTGAGGTGACTTAGCAGTAGCAATATACTTTTAAGACTGTTTTTTGTTGTTATTAAGTCACTGCGTTATGTCCAGCTCTTTTGCAATTCCTTGGATTGTAGCCCACCAGGCTCCTCTGACCATGGGATTTCCCAGGCAAGAATACTGGAGTGGATTGCAAGTTTCTTCTACAGGGGATCTTGTGAACTCAGGGACTGAACCCGGGTCTCCTGCATTGGCAGGCGGGTCCTTTACCACTGAGCCACCAGGGAAGCCCCTATAAAATAATACTCATCCAAAAACCAGGATCATATTCTACACAATGTTTTGTGCTTTGCCTTTCTTTGTGTGTATCGTAGATATGTTTTCATAGAAGGTCACATCTTTCTCTCCGCCCCCCTGCCCAAGGCCTTTTCCACCAGCCCTCTCTCTGCAGCCGGTCTGCCAACTCTGCTCCCTTGAATCCAGGCTTAACTGTGATGACTGCTCTGCATTTCTGCTTGGATGCTCCAAAGCATACCAGACTTCACATATCCAAAATGGGACTCCCGATCCCCCCGTGTCTGTCCCTTCCTCCTGTATTCTGCTTGCCACCTTAATTACTGTCATCTCCGTAGTTCAGTCTGCTGAAGTAAAACCAAAAACCAAAGCTTCTTTCTCCTACATGCCACATGCAATCATCATTTGAGTCTGCTTTCAAATAGATTTTCGAATATAAGTACCTCTTACCACCTCCATGGTTACTGCCCTAGTGATCCCAAATATTCTCATGTTTTATTTCAGTAGCTTCTGAGTTGATTTCTTGGTCCCTACCTTCCCTTTTGAACTAAGAGTGAAACATTCTGTAAAATGGAAGTCATATTGTATAATTTCCTGTTCAGGACACGCCACTGACTTCCCATCTTGTTAACAGGAAAAGAGAAAATACTTCCGGTGACCTGCAAGGCCCAGCATGATCGAGTCCCTGATCAGGTCCCAGTGGGTCCCTCAGATGTGCCATTTCACTCCCGCCTCAGCCCGGACATTCTAACCAGACATCTACACACCTCCCTTCACCAGCCATCCTCAGTCTCTGCACAAACACTGCCTTCTCAGCACTTCCATCTCTCTTTCCTCCTTTATTTTTTTCTTCTTTTTTGAATATTTATTTTTTTTAGTTTTATTCCTAGTTTCTTTTTTTAATATAAATTTATTATTTGGCTGCGCTGGGTCTTAGTCATGGCATGCAGGATCTTCAGTTGCAGTATTCGAACTCTTAGCTGAGGCATGTGGGATCTACTTCCCTGACCAGGGATTGAACCTGGGCCCCCTGAATTGGGAGCATGGAGTCTTAGTCACTGGATGAGCAGGAAAGTGCCCCCTCCTTTATTTTTCTACAAAACAATTATCACCGTCCAATATGTTAGATAATATGTTTATTCTGTTTATTGTCTGACTTGCCCAACTAGAATGGAATTTACATGAGGGCTTTTTGATTTCTGCATTCTCAACAATTATTTGTCAAATGTTGACTTCGTCTCATTCTTCTGATAAAGTGAAAGTATTAGTCGCTCAGTCATGTCTGACTCTGCGATTCCATGGACTGTGGCCTGCCAGGCTCCTCTGTCCATGGAATTCTCCAGGCAAGAATACTGGAGTATGTTGCCATTCCATTCCTCTGAAAGTGTTGTCTATTATATAGATGTACCATAGATTATAATGTATAAAATGGAAAAAAGAGAGATTTACTGTGGTAAGAAATCATCTGTAGACGGTGCTTAATATGTATATTAAACCCTTGGTGTGTATGTTTAATTTTTCCAGCAACCAAACAAAGCCCTCTCCATTGCTGGTGGGAAAGTTTGGAATCTGGAGCTTTTTGGTACCTTGCCTAGGGCCACCCAGCTAATAAATGAAAGCACAGGGACTTGAAGTCTTTTCTAGTACATGTGCTCTTCTCACATTACACTGTGTTCTTAACCTAAATTGAATGTCCATTGAAAGGGAAGACTTCCTATGGAAAAAGAAAAAAAAAAGTACATTCAGGCATTTTAAACTAAATTTCCCCATGCTTTCAGTGCTCAGAGAATGCAGTCCATCACTGATACCATGGCCCTCTCTGATGAGATTTCTCCAAGGTGAGAGAATCAATGTCCTCGCTCATTTTCCCTTCTTTCTTTCTGCAAGCACACTTCGCTCTCTGAAGTTTATCAAAACCCTGGCGTGGGCTCATTCCTCACCATAGCACTACGCTTTCTGATAGCCACAAGTTTCTGACCTAGCTTCTTAAAGATAAAAATTCGTTTGTAATCTGTCCTCAAGTCGACTGTTCTTCTGTTGCCCTGCTATCTATTGCTGTGAGAAGAAAAGACAGCATTACAATACAAAAGTAAATTGAAATTATAATCGAAAGAGAGTAAGTGGCTGCCCCGCTACCAAGCCAGCTGCTTCATAAAATCTCAGTAATCCTTGTCCTTTCTAGAGCCAAGGGTTGTAGTGTGCACCTGGGCCTTGCAGAGAGGAGTGAGCAAAGGAAGGACAGTACCTTCCTAACAGGTATCGTGAGAATTCAGTGAGCTCAATTGCAACTGTAGATATGGAATTCAAAAAATGTAGCTTTGGACTTCCCTGGTGGTCCAGTGGTTTGGAATCCAACTGCCAGTGCAGCAGACATAGGTTCGATTCCTGGTCTGGGAAGATCCCATATTCCACGGAGTAACTGAGCCCATGTGCTGCAGCTACAGAGGCCTGACACCCTAGAGCTTGTGATCTGTAACAAGAGAAGCCCCTGCAGTGAGATGCCTGCACACTGCAACTGGCACATGGCCCCCGCTCACTGCAACTAGAGAAAGCTTGCATGCAGCAATGAAGACCCAATGCAGCCAAAAATACATACATAAATAAATAGAATTTAACAATACAGCTGTTATCATCATCATTTTGATACTGGTTCTCTGTTTAAAAACTCAAATGGCACTTAGACATAAAGGAGGCAGGATGTCACTTTGATTATTTAACTTGAGGAACATACAAGGATGCCAGATAAAGCTCAGAATAAGCAGTTGTTTGAATATATGGTAATAGATATTCAGATTGCTTGGGAGTGTAGCCACAACAAAAACAACAAGCCGGCTCTCCTCAGTCTGTGGAGACCAGGTGAGATGAGAGATCTGTGAGATGTTTTCCAATCACAGTGATGTCATGAGGGTGGAACCTTGTGTTCCTCTACTCATCCCAGGGTCCCTCCCCCTAACTTGAAAAGAAGCAACTTGATGGTGAGAGATGGTAGCTCTCCTTACACAGTAGAGGTTCTGTCTGTGCTTCTCATCATTGAAGACCTAGAGTGAGCTAATGAAAGAAATAGTTTCCGCATGCCTTAGGGGGCTGTTCTGGGAGGTGGAGGCACCGGGACACTGGGGCTGAGGCAATGATGAGGTTGATCATGGTTCCGTAGGATGTAAACATTGCTGTTTTCAGAGTTCCCAGTGATGCATGCACTCGCGGGTCATGTAGTACATGTCCTTGATATTTGACTTCACCATGAAGAAGTCTCTGTGTAAGGAAACAGTGCAGCTGAACTGTTCTATTCCATGTCTGCTTGAGAATCTCAAGAAGGCAACTGCATGGGCCTGTTTCCCCCAGCCCCAAACTTCATCCTACGGAGTATCCATTTATTTTGGCATCCTTGGCCTGACTATGCTTTGTCCAAGCTTGAATCTCCTGAATGGCTCTTTCTAGCATGTCATGTGTTGGGGATGGGGTGAGGGTAACATCCCAGTGAGTCCTCTGTGTTCTGCCCTAGTGAGGGATGCTAAGCTTAGCTCCAGCTTCTAAAATCACTCAGGCAAAGGGACACTCATGCTGTGCAACCGCATTTAGAAGGTGAATGTCAAAGACCAAAAGATTAGTGCTGACAGGTAGTTTGATTAGAATTGTGATCATGTACCAATGCACAGGGCCAAGTAATATTCCAAAGAGGATGACTTTCAAAACATTATGTGAAGCCAAGTTGAAAAAGAAAGCCCCTTTCATGGGGACTTCTAATTCTGTGGAACTACTACCCTGAGAGGTTGTTACTGAGGCTGAAGAGGTCTGGACCCCTGACTACATCCCTCCAAATCTTAGCACTTAGGTGACTCTCCCAAGCCAGGCCAGTCCCAGCAGGTGTTCAGAGCTTCACACAGTAGCACGGAGAGAGGGAGGTCATGTCCCCTTATTCCTGTGGCCTGATCTGCACTTGGGCCCCAGTCTGGGGCTCAGTTCCTTCAGGCCCTCCCCAGGCTCCAGGACCTGGCACCTGCACGTCTCCCAGAACCCCTCCCTGACTTCTCCTCCCCAGGAGTTGAGAGGTAGCTGCTGGGGGAAGGCAGCTATGCTAGCCACTCTACCACCAATGCCTCACAAGCATGGTTGCTGTAGAGTCTCATCAGCTGCCAGTCTCCTGCACGTGGTTCTGCACCTGCCAGTCTGTCCTTGCCACCTGGATCTTCTGCCCCAGCCTTCCCTGCAGCTCCCTGCTGTGAGCACCATGCCCAGCACATGCATGGGCCAGTGTGCAGCATATACCGGGCTGCCTTCAGTCACTGTAGGACCAGTTCATGGAGGAAAGGTATAGGCTCCTAAGGTTTTCAGAGTATGTTGATATCCTTGAGCTTGTGGCTGTTGCAGCCCTTGAAGATGTTGAGGGTTGTAGGTGAATTAGGTCCCTAGGTTTGAGATACGGGTGCAGTGATTCTGAGACAGCCATCTCTGGCCTTCCTTGCATTAGTCATTCTGGGGCATGAGCTCAGGCTGGAATGTAACACCATGTGTGTTTCTGGTTTCTCTGGTTTGGTTCAGACGGCATCATCCAGCCTGAGTTCATCCAGTTCTCCTCTCTGCATGTATCCTGCCTCCTCAACTTAGCTTCCTGAGGTCTCAAGTTGTCTCAGGAAGAGAATGATTTTTGCCCTAATGACAGAAGTACAGTATTCTCTGGAATAGAACATTCCATTTGGTTCAGGAACAAGATCTCATGAGAACACAGAGAACACTTCTAAGCAAAGGAGACATTAGAGTTTGTTCTCATTTGGGTTGAGAGCTTCTGGTACAAAATGTGTGCATATTTCCATTGTGAGATAGCTGGATTAAATACTGATTATCTTTGCACCCAATAGGAAACTAGCCTATTCGGGAAAAATGTAGTGAACTAGAATAAGGAAAAATGTAGTGAACTAGAATAACACTGATCTGTGACTTCATGAACCTTGCTTCTGAAGTCTTCTAAGCCCTGATGAAAATTAAAATTTTAAAGCTTAAGGCAATACTTTGACAGCTCTCTCTCTCTCTCTTTTTTTTTTCTGAAACTGAGGGCAGTGATTGAGTTTGTAGGTAGTGAGCAGTATGTCTTCATTCAACCAGAGTCTGTCCATCTGTCCATCCATCCAGCATTAATTAAATGCCAATTTGTCCCCAGGTTCTATGCTGCAACTCCCCTAAGCAGGATGACAAGAAATCAACACCCAACATATCAATAACTTGTTATTTGAGTGTCTATATAGAGGGCTCACTTCTGTCCCAGGGTATCAATTGTCTCTGGCTGGGCTGTTTTCCATCTCTTTATGAAGCTGGGTTTATGTGTCTGGGACTCCAAAGGCTCTTCTATTCTTTCCTGAGTGCTTAGTTAGAATTTCGACCTGTGTTGTAGTCCTAGTGGTCAGAAGAGCTAGACTTTACCTCCTGTGGTTGAGACAAGGAAACTAACCTAACTTAAATATCATCTATCCACTAGATCGTCATCACCTTGAAAGCAAGGTCTTTATATCTTACTTGTCTTTATATCCCTAGCACGGGGGACATGACTAAGGATAAATATGAATTTGTAGCATATCTCTCATATAGTTATAATAATTACAGCAGTATTTAAATACATAAATATCCAGGTTTAGTTTGGTGCCTTCCTCCTTCCTTCTGTTATGAGTTGTTGTTCTTTTTATGTATAGTAGAGACACACCCCCTTCTCGATTTACTCTCAGATCTCTGATTGGGTCCAAAACGTCTGAATTGTTTTACCCAGTCTTTTCCTTTGATAACCATCCTGAGTACTTGGCTCTTTCAGGGTCCTGTGTCCATGGTTTGTTGCCTCCTTGTCCATGAGCAGCAGTTAAAGGAGAGAAGACAGTCAAGGTCACTAGCATACCTATTGCGCATTGAAGGGTTCTCTCCATCTTACCTCCTATGGGTCTCTAACTGTGTGTATCTTCCAGTTTTGATGCAAATACATCTATAACTCCCCTTATTCACCCTCCAGATACATATTATGAGGCTTGCCAAGAGGCCAGTATTATATTCTAGCAGACACATTGGCTGGGGAATCAGACAACTAATTGTGCGATTGAAATTCAGCCCCCAGACTCCTTAGTTGTGTGGCTTTGGGCAAGCTGCTTCTCTAAGTGTCAGGCTCCACATCTGAAAAAAAGCAAAAAGAGAATACAGATCTGTCTCAAAGATTATTATAAGAATGAAATGAACTTAATAAGATAATTATGAAAGCTGCTGGTTCTGAAGGATGCTTGANCGATTTACTCTCAGATCTCTGATTGGGTCCAAAACGTCTGAATTGTTTTACCCAGTCTTTTCCTTTGATAACCATCCTGAGTACTTGGCTCTTTCAGGGTCCTGTGTCCATGGTTTGTTGCCTCCTTGTCCATGAGCAGCAGTTAAAGGAGAGAAGACAGTCAAGGTCACTAGCATACCTATTGCGCATTGAAGGGTTCTCTCCATCTTACCTCCTATGGGTCTCTAACTGTGTGTATCTTCCAGTTTTGATGCAAATACATCTATAACTCCCCTTATTCACCCTCCAGATACATATTATGAGGCTTGCCAAGAGGCCAGTATTATATTCTAGCAGACACATTGGCTGGGGAATCAGACAACTAATTGTGCGATTGAAATTCAGCCCCCAGACTCCTTAGTTGTGTGGCTTTGGGCAAGCTGCTTCTCTAAGTGTCAGGCTCCACATCTGAAAAAAAGCAAAAAGAGAATACAGATCTGTCTCAAAGATTATTATAAGAATGAAATGAACTTAATAAGATAATTATGAAAGCTGCTGGTTCTGAAGGATGCTTGATGAATATAGATTTTCCTTCTTTCTTTTGGTAACACACGCGAGTAACCTGGCCTGCTGTTTGTGTGGTTTGCTAGTACCCTGCCTTCTGAAAGACCTCTGCATCCTAAAATCACTCTTGACAACACTAGCAGGCACTGTTAGTTGCTGGTCTCATCCCCGTTCAATTCTGGTTTTCTTTGAGGAAGAACGTGCATGACAACATCTTTAGTTTCCCAGTTTCTCTTCCAGCTGGGGGTGTGGCCCAGTGAGTCAGTCCTGATCAGCAAAATGCAAGTCAAGCTTTCTGGAGATTTCTGAGAAAGCTATGGCTTTCATGAAAATCACAGGTTGGAGTGGAGCTATAGCAACCATTTTATAACTATAAGGGTTCCCACTAAGGATGACTGGACAGGGGCGTTGAAAGAAACTTCATCCCCCCTGAGTAAAAGTCATGACTGCCTCTCTCCTAACTGATGTTACAAGGTAAACCCCAAAGGGTTTATGTCACTGTTCATCAAGCTTTCTATTATTTGCAGCTAAACACATTTTTCTAGTCAACACAGAGCACCTTCCCTTTAAAGATCATTTGCTTAGAGATGGATCATGCTGCTGTATGAAGTCAGGCGCTCCCAAGAAGTCAGATCCAATGGTATCTTGGTATCTAGGGAAGGGGAGGTCTGAGTTGATCTTGGGAGCATCACTCAGTGTGTCAGGAGAGCATATAGTTCCCAGAACCAGACACAGGAGCTTGAATTGGTCTGGTGGGGGGAGCATCTGTCCTGTGAGTATGGGTGTTCTGAATCTCTTACACAGATTTCTGAGGAGGGAGCAGAAAGGATATTTCATGATACCAATGAGCGAGGAGTAATTGGTCTAGAACACAGTGTACATGAGGGTGAGCAGAAGGAACTGTCAAACTGGAAAAGATAGGTATATGGTAAAAGGCAGTAGACACATGTACATTTTTAAGAAGCATTTAAAAAAAAACTATAGAAGTTTCACGTGTTTGTTACAGAACATTAAAAGAGTTATAAAAAATCCAGGTAAAAAGTTTAAAATTACCTGTAGTCTACCAGCCTGAGTATAATCACATACTACTTTTAAATCATTATTATTAGCTTAATGCTACTTAATAATATTCTCATATCATCAATTATTCTTTTAAAACTTGATTTTTAGTTGCGGCCT
>SJYQ01003919.1:0-54294 GCA_006410935.1 Redunca redunca | reverse complement strand
GTACGGGGAAGGGGGCGGAGTGCAGGAGCCAGAGTTACCTTTGAGTGCCCTGTTCTCCTGCAGGGCCTACATTGTGCCATTGGTCAGTATAGCTTCTAGCAGCAGCAGGTGGATGGCCTAAATCCTGTTCGGGCCCTGTTGCCTGGGCTGTGCCTTCCTCTGGGCCACAGTTTAAAGAGACATGCTTGCTGAATCTATGGGCCCTGCTCATGGGCTGAAGGGCCCCTGTGCAAGGATGCCCTGCATTTGTGGGGGAATCAGGACAGTGGATGAGAATTTATGATCTGAACTACATTTTCCAACTCAGATCTTCTGCAGGATAGCATGTAGGCTGGGGTGACATTGCAGAAAAGTACTAACTGAAATTCAAGCATCTATCAGGCCATCATGGACCTGGGCCCTGAAGTCCCCCAGGATCAAGATTCATGTTTGAATCTTGAAACTCAAGTGTGCTTTGTCTGCACATGCCTTGAGTGTCCATTTTTATGCCCAGGGCTCCTGATGTGAGCAGAATGTTCCTGTTGTAAAAACCATGGCGTGACAGGCAGAAAAGCAGAGTTGGGAGAAAGTTTGCTTCTGGGTTCAGACAGATCTGTGTTAGTCTAGAAATCTACTCTTTGGATGACTTTTGGGCAAATACTTTGACCCATTTGAATTCATGTCTTCAATGGAAGAAGGCTGATATGGATAATGCTATGGCTTCATGGAGTTGCTTTGAGTTGTAAATGGAATCATCAATGTAAAGTGCTTGGAAAGAGGCCTGGTAAGATCACCTGAGAGTAAACATCATTATTATCATCACTGTTATCATCACCATCATCAGCTACATTACAACTGGTAATAGGAGGGTTCATTGAACAGCAGCCTTTCTAGTCTGTGTCATCAGCTGCTGCTAAGTCACTTCAGTCGTGTCTGACTCTGTGTGACCCCGTAGATGGCAGCCCAACAGGCTCTCCATCCCTGGGATTCTCGAGGCAAGAACACCGGAGTGGGTTGCCATTTCCTTCTTCAATGCATGAAAGTGAAAAGTGAAAGTGAAGTCACTCAGTCGTGTCCAACCCTCAGCGACCCCATGGACTGCAGTCTTCCAGGCTCCTCTGTCCATGGGATTTTCCAGGCAAGAGTACCAGAGTGGGGTGCCATTGTGTTAAATCAAAATTGTAAAGGCCTTCTTGATCCCTGCTGTATGCAGGAATACAGACAAATGTAGACAGCATCAGTTTCTGTCCTCAGAGCACTTATACCTCACAGGGGTAAAAGTTCATACATTTATTTCATTTCAATGACAAGTATAAAAATAAGCATTGCTATATGTGCTTATTGGGCTTCCCAGGTGGCTCAGAGGTTAAAGCATCTGCCTGTAAGGCGGAAGGCCTGGGTTCGATCCCTGGGTCAGGAAGATCCCCTGGAGGAGGGCAGGGCAACCCACTCCAGTATTCCTGCCTGGAGAATCCCATGGACAGAGGAGCCTGGTGGGCCACAGAGTTGCAAAGAGTCAGACATGGCTGAAGCGACTTAGCACACATGCACGTACAGTTATTAATTGCTCAGAATACCAAAGAAATGGTGCTCATTTGTTTACAGACAGCCCTGGCCCACAAGGTCTTACCTTGGTTTATATCACTGTCAATCTTTCTTGGAAAATTATTGTCACCCTGAGAAGTTCAGGAGACCCAGAGAGGACAGAGAAGCAAACCAAAGCCACTGCAAAGCTTCTCAGCATCCTTTTGTTTTGGCACTAAGTAGATACACCCTTTCTTCTTTCCTGCTTTCTTCCTTATCTTCCTCCTGAATCATCCCAATTCCACCCGCCTTTCTTCACTTCCAAACCACACAAGCAGTTGAAACCTTGGCACTGGAAATATTTCCTTGGGAGGAAAAGGAAAGATGTAGATCCTGTGTGTTATGATAGTTCCCTCTTCCTGGCCCTGCTTCTGGGTGTTGTCACTCACCTGCTCCTTCCCTGCCTGATACTAGCATCCTGTATCCTGGGAGGTTCCTGGGGACATGGAGGTACACATTTCCCCCGAGACAGAGCAATTTGGGATCCAGTGAGATCATTCACGAGTCCCAGAGTTTGGTCAGACGCATGGATTTAGAATAGCTGCTTCAACTGTCTTGCCCTCTCCATGTCAGAAGCAGAGAATTAACTCAGTGCTTTTTTTCCCCTTCAAACCACTCCTGAGGGCTTCTGCATAGCGTTCCCCAAATGACAAGCCCACCAGAGAGATGGCTCCCCCCTCAGGCGAGAGCACACATCTCAGCTGGTCCCTAGTGCCTCGTTCCCAGCGGCGTCTTTCAATTCTGTGACAAATCTGATGTTGTTTCTTCCACGAACCCCCATCCATGTGCTCATTAAAATATGTAAATGCAGCCCCTGGCAGTACTCCATCCATGACTGAGGCTGGCACCTCTGGTTTACCTCTCCCTTCTCCACTGTGCCTTGGCCCTCAAATACCAGGTGTAAGTTGACTGGGGTTTCTGAAGCTGCATTCTGTGTTTATTATTGCCGGTGCATATTTATACTCAGGAGACTATGAGTTTAAGGGGCAGAGCCCACCTTAGAGATATCTGTGAATGAGGCCAAGAGTATATTTTTGATGGTCTTGCAACTCCCTTGTCTTCATTGGAGAGGACAGTGATTGGTTATATACTTTTTACATTAAACTACTTAGATGTTGCAGATTATCTGTGGCAGTAGCTACCATCACCCTAACTCATGTAGAAATTAATTCAAAGCATGTTGATGGTGTACCTGCTATGAGACAGGCATTGTGCAAAGTTCTGGGACCCTGTCTTAGTTCAGGTCTGCTGTGACAAAATACTGCCAACAGGGTGGCTTAAACAGCATTTATTTCTCATAGTTCTGGGGGCTGGGAGTCTGTGACCCAGGGAACAGTGGATTCTATTACTGGTGAGGGCTTACAGACTGCCACCTTCTCTGTGTCTATGCACATCATGGTGGAGAGAGTTGGGGTTGTGGCCTTTTCCTCCTCTTATAGGGGAGCTAATTCCATTGGGGAGGCTCCACACTTGTGACATTTTCTAGACTTCATGACCTCTCGAAAGCCCCACCTCCTAATGTCATCATCATATTTAGGGTCAGGGCTTTAATGAATTTGGGGGGACACAAGCATTCAGTCTGTAGCAGACCCCAACACTAGGGAATAGGGAGGAGGATTTGCTGCCATGGGGCTGTTATTCTAGTGTGGCATCATTTGACCAATATGATGTACAGGTGCTCTGTTCAATGTTGGTTGGCCACGGGAGGGCAAGGGCTCTGTTTTTATGCACCTTCATGTCCCTGCTCCTGGGGCCCATGGAGTTACCTGTCCAACACCTGGGATGGGTTTGAAAGTGTTGTCCATGGTGGCCTGACATCGATCCTGGATCCCAGAGAGGTGTGGCCTCCTGTCTTTCTTCCTTAATAGGAGAGAAAGATGCCTTGCAAGCAAGTATACTGTCTGAAATCAGCTTTATTTTTCATTGTCTCATAGAAAAGGGAGCTTAAGCCTCTAATTGCCGCTATCGGAGCCAGAGCACCTGCTGGTTCTAGCGGCTGCTTCCATTAGTGTGTTGCATCTCTCCCAGGGCTGCCAGGCTGGTAATCTGAAAGGGAAATAACTTCTGCTTAGGGGGTGGCGGGGACTCATTGTTGCTAACTGCTCACCGTGTCTATCACTGTCTCACCTCTGCTTTGGAGGAGAGAAATCAATAGCGTTTTAAATGTCTTGCTAAGTAAGTGTTTATGAAGCAGATTCCCTGGAGACTTCGCCTGGGGCAGTGCTCAGGGCAGCCAGAATGCCTGGAGCAGGAAAAGCTGCTGAGGCTGAAGGGCTTCACTCCTACCCTATTCTTTCCTTGCTCCGAGTGGCCTGGGCTCTTTGAGCTGCAAAGCGCATCCACCTGCTTGGGAGATGAGAAGGAATGGCGGTATTCATTCATTCACTGCAGTACCTCTTTCTGAGCTCTGTGCTGGTAGCTGGGCACACTACCCCGGCCCTCAGAGAGCTCCCTGTTGGAGGGAGACAGACAGATCAGTCATGATAGTTGTGTCATATGCGTCCTGGTGGAAGAGAGGATGGGGGAGCACAGAGAAGGAGCTTGGGGGAAGGAGGGGCAGGAGAGAGTCGGCAGGGGCTTCCTGGATGGGAAAGGAGGAAGTGTTTGTTGACTACTCTTCTCCATTTCTCCAGAACTCCTAAGTTGGGCAAAAGACATTGGTCAGGACATGAAAAGCAGAAACCTGCAACTGTGTGATCAGCCCCTGCTCAGGCTACTTGGCAGATAAGAATTGATAGAAAATAAAGGTCTGTATAGTCAAAGCTATGGTTTTTCTGGTAGTCATGTACAGATATGAGAGTTGGACCATAAAGAAGGCTGAGACAAAAAATTGATGCTTTGAAACTGTGATGCTAGAGAAGACTCTTTGAGAGTCCCTAGGACTGTAAGATCAAGCCAGTCAATCCTAAAAGAAATCAACCCTGAATATTCATTGGAAGGACTGATGCTGAAGCTAAAGCTCTGATACTTTGGCCACCTAATGTGAAGAGCTGATTCATTGGAAAAGACCCTGATGGTAGGAAAGATGGAGGGCAGGAGGAGAAGGGAGTGACAAATTTGAAATGGTTGTGTCAGGGGAGTGTGTAATTTCCTCATTTCTGTCTCACTGCAGCAAAAATTTGAAGCGATGGATGGATCATTGTTATAGCTTGATTAAAGCTCCGTTTAAACTGTGGACTAGTGTTACAGCTCGGTTTTAGCTCAGTTTTATTTGGCAAGCAAAAGAAAGTACATCCTCGAGGTGTGAGGTCAGACCGACCCAAAAGAAGAGAGGAAAAGGGATAAGCTCAATTTTGGCTCCTCTTTTTATATGTTTTTTTTTCTCCTCCCCCTGAGCCTGCCCTATGTAAATTGGGCTAGCCAGGAGGGCTGTTTCTTTTATCTGAGGTTCTCACTGTGGTCCTCAGACCTTCCTTTGTTCTATATCTGTGGGCTTTTGCTTCTCTTTATCTTTTAGCCACCACTATTTTGGACTCCTTTTGCCTATTCTGCAGCCATGAAATTAAAAGATGCTTACTCCTTGGAAGACAAGTTACGACCAACCTAGATAGCATATTCAAAAGCAGAGACATTACTTTGCCGACTAAGGTCTGTCTAGTCAAGGCTATGGTTTTTCCAGTGGTCATGTATGGATGTGAGAGTTGGACTGTGAAGAAGGCTGAGCACCGAAGAATTGATGCTTTTGAACTGTGGTGTTGGAGAAGACTCTTGAGAGTCCCTTGAACTGCAAGGAGATCAACCCTGGGATTTCTTTGGAAGGAATGATGCTAAAGCTGAATCTCCAGTACTTTGGCCACCTCATGCGAAGAGTTGACCCACTGGAAAAGACTCTGATGCTGGGAGGGATTGGGGGCAGGAGGAGAAGGGGACAGCAGAGGATGAGATGGCTGGATGGCATCACTGACTCGATAGACGTGAGTCTGAGTGAACTCCAGGAGTTGGTGATGGACAGGGAGGCCTGGCATGCTGCAATTCATGGGGTCGCAAAGAGTCGGACACAACTGAGCAATTGAACTGAACAGTTAGATGGCAACACTGACTCAAGGGTCATGAGTTTGAGCAGTCTCGGGAGGTAGTGAAGGCTAGGGAAGCCTGCTCTGTTGCAGTCTGTGGGGTCACAAAGAGTTGGACACAACTGATTGACTGAACAACAACAGCAAAAACTGTAGGGCCCAGCAGGTGTAGGTAGGTCTCTTCCCTTCAGAAAAATGGAGAGACTGTTCCTCAGCCTCTGCTCCCGGGTACTGCTCGGCCTTCTGCTGTTGCCAGGGCACAGGACTTCTTATGTTGGCCCAGCTTTCTCTCTCCTCACATCAGGTTTGTTCTCATGGTGCCCTCCTTTTTGCCTGGCTCTGGGTTCTGTTCCTTAGTGGAGGGCTTTATGGAGCAAACGCCACATCCGTCTTGTTCCCTAGTTAATTCCCAGTACAGAGCAGCATCTAACTGTGGCTTTAAAAAATATTCAGAATAGAAAAGTTGAGAGTTCTGTTTTATTTGGTGGGAATTTTTAGGACTTCAAGCCCTGGAGACAGCATCTCAAGTGACTCTGAGAGAACTGCTCCAAGCAGGCAAGGACAGGAGCCAGGTAACATAGAAGTTTTGCAACAAAGGGCAGATAGTCTGAACATCAACGATTATTGTTAATTAAAGAAAACCAGATATCTCAGGTTTAGGAATTCAGTGCTTTTCTGTGTATGGGAAGATGCTAGAGTCTGAGCTCACCAAAATCATTCCTTTGATGTGCACTCAACTGTTGGGGCCAGTACTTGGTATTTTCTCATGCTGAGTTGCTTCAGGGCTCATCATAGGGAGTATCTGCAGTCTGATGGTGCTAGATGGCAGGTATTCTTTCCTTCTTGAGTTCCCTCAGGGCTCCCCAGCTCACCGACTGTGGTGGCTGCAGTTGCTAATGACTGTGATCTCCTTTGTTTACAGATATGGCAGGAAATATTCTATTTCTCATGACACACAGAGGACATCAAAGCAGGGAGAAAATGAAGCCCTGCTCCCACCTTAGCAGTTGGTCCTTCCTCTCTAAGCATTCCTTAACACCCTTGTAGAGCTTAGCCAAAGAGAGAAAGTGAATTGGATGGTCAACCAGGCACTGTGCGTGAGGTGCCTCAGACCCATGACCCACCCTAGTGTCACAGCTTGAGTTAGGCATGGTCTCAGTGTCACCAAATCCAGGTTCAGCTGCTTGCCACTCAGAAGTCAATAATCAAAAGGCAAGTGTCAATAGAATGGAAAGTTACTTTCATGGGAAAAGCTGGCAATCTTCTGATAGACTCATGTTCCAGCCATGATAGTTCATAAAGGGAAAAGGGAAAGTCAGTAGTCATTGGGCCTTCCCAGGTTGTGGTAGCAGTAAAGAATTCGCCTGCCAGTGCAGGAGATGCAAGAGACGTGGGTTTGATCCATGGGTCTGGAAGATCCCCTGGAGGAGGGCATGGCAACCCGCTCCAATATTCTTGCCTGGAGAATCCCATGGACAGAGGAGCCTGGCGGTCTACAGTCCATGGAGTTGCAAAGAGTCAGACAGGACTGAGTGAGCACGACAGTGACTCATTGAAGCAGGAGATTGGACTCTGCCTCATCTTCCACTTGTGCAGACTGGCTGACTCTTCAGTGTGGTCTTGCCCATGTGATCTGCCCGCAGAATTGCTAAGGGGGCTGATGGGAATAGAGAGCTAGTCATTCTTTAATTCTTCGTATTTACTTCTTTTAATCTAGGAAAAGAATCAGCAGGCTAGGCAAGGCAGGCATGATGTACATTCAGGAGAGCATAAGTCAGAAGTCAGGTTAATCTCATTCCTATATTTATTAATAGCTTCTTTCAGTGTTAGAGAGGATTAAAAATAAATGGGCAAACAGGAAATGGGCAAAAGAGCTGCTTTTACCAGCAGTGCTTGGCTGGGAGTCATTCACGTGACAAGGGAGGGCAAGGGTACACAGTGACCTGAGGACTGGGCTTTCCTCCCAAGCAGTCATAGGTGCTGGATGTCCCACCCCTAGGCTGTGGTGAACAGGCCAAGCCAGCCATGTTGGACTGTGGTCAGAGGCTTGGGAGAGTGGAGGCCCAGGAGAGCATTCTCTCTGGTTGTGGCTATTCATTCATCCCTTCCTACCTACACTTGCCCTGTTCCAGTTTGGCCATCCTTCTCTCCACCTGCCCATTTCCTTCGGCAACCACCTTGCAGAGAAGTATCTGCCACTGTGCCTTGTAGACGGGAGTCTCTGCTTGTAAGTGGCTTTCTGGATGGTGTGAAGGTCTCGTGTCTTCCCTGGGTCTTCTCTGATTCCAGCTCACAGCACCCTGTCTGGGGGAGCTGGCCTGCAAGTAGCCGGCTCCGGTCCTGATGCAGTGGTGCTGTTGGTCTCCTCACCGTCTCCCTCTCCTGCCCTGGGCACAGGGGGAGAAAAAAAAAAAGGAGCTGTGACACAGATACGTGCAGGAATAGCGTGAATCTGGATTAAATTCAGGTGCTAACATGTGCAGTCCTCTCCACGCCAGGCCCACGGTCTGCGGAGCTGCCTGTGGTCTGACTCATAGGGAAAGAAGTCCTGTATGGAAGGACTGGTGGTGGCCAGCTGACTGCAGCTGCATCCTCCCACTGAGGAGGCTGAGTGGACCTGTACATGGACCCCTCTGGGCCACTTGCACTTACCCTTTTGTGCTGCCTGATTTTCCTCAAGTTGGAAGAGAAAGCTGCCCATCACCCATGCCCATCGCCTATGCCTTGCTCTGCCCAGTATGCCAGGTCTGCAGTGCCCTTTCTCAACTAGCGATGATCCATCATCACCTCGTGATTCTACCAGTGGCTACATGCTTCCTTACCTGCAGCCTCATAGTTCACTCTGGAGTCCCACACACCTAGTTTCATCCCAGTTCTGTTACATCCAAGCTTTGAGCCTGGACAAATCTTGTAACCTCTCTGAGCCAGCTTCAGGTGTCTCAGCTGTAAAATGTATGTGATGAGAGCTCATGTACTCTCATACGCAGCTCATCAGAGTGTGATAGCCATGAGATGCTCCCTATAAAAGGCTTCATATGGGCCTGGACCCTGATAAATGCTCCATCATGTCATCTGCTATCACCATCGTTACAACCGCTGCTAGTGGGGGTTACAGCCCACTTGGAGACGCCCACCTCTGGACTCACTTAGGGGCACTGTAAAGAGTTAACGAAGCTGTTGTTCTGAAGCACTTCCAGTGAAGTTGGCGCCTGCTAAGTTCTCTGTAAGTGGGAGCGGTCCCCCCTAGGTGTTGGTGCCGTATATACCCTCGCTTTATTCTTCAGCCTGTTTCTGTCTCCATCCAGAGGCCCAGGGGCCCCTGAGGAAAGGAGCTCTCCCACTCTCCTCCATCTCCCTGTGCCCATGATGGAACCTGGCCCTTAGGAGAAGGTACTGAGCCTGCAGAAGAATTGTTCTCACAGGTCCCTTATCATTACAGGGTCTGAGAACTTGGGGTCTCCAGTTGTCCTGACACCCAACAGGGAACTGAGGCCCTGTGGGGGTATGAGGGGGCAGGTTACCACCATCTCCAGCCAAGCAGGCAGCTCATCAGCAGGCAGGCTCTTAGGGAAGACCTCCTGGGGGCCAGGTCCTGGGAACCACTGGTGCCTGAGATGGTCCACCCCATGTGTGCAAGAGTATGAGGCTCAGAGTCTAACTCACTCACTTGTTTACCTGAAGGGGCTTCCTGAGTGTCCACTCAGGGCAAGCTACTGTGCTGGAGTCTAGGGTATAATGGTGAATTAGAAGAACAGGACCCTGCCCTCATGGAGATTACAGTCTAATGTTTCAATCTAACATGAGGGAAGACAGTTGTGATATGACCAGAGAACACATCACTGGTTAGGAGGTGGTGAGCCTGTAAGGGAAGCAGCAAGGGACAAGTGCCTGGTGCCTGATGAAGAGGAGGGCAGAGCCGGCACTGCTGGGTGCACTCAGAGGAGGAGGCTTCCATCAAGAAGGAAGGGAGGGAGGCAGGCAGGAAGGAAGGAAAGGGCAGTCGGCCTGAGGCTGGAGGGATTAGGACTCAGCCACAAGGCCCAGGGAGAAGTGTCAACTGAGCTGCTAGTGGGGAGGCACCTTCCTGCGTCTGAGGGGCTCTTGCAGTTCCTAGAATGAAGGAAGAACAGATTCAATCTGCAGGAGGAGCAGTGAGGGAAAGGCACTTCCTTTCCTTTTCCACCAGCCCAGGCCTGCCTCTCTGCCTGTCCTGTCCCTTTACCAGGTAGACTTCCTCCTGAGGTTGCTGCCCTGCGGTTGTGAGAGCTGAGCTCTTTGGTTCTCAGCCCTTGGGTGCCAATCCATTCTTCCTTCATCCCTGATACCCCTCCCTCTCTGCTTATTCTTCCATCTTATGTCCCCAACAGGGTCTCCCCAGTCTTGAAAACTCTCTAGTTTCTTAGTTCATTCTGTAGAGTATACTTACTGCATCCCTTGTCTCACCACTCACCCCTTCCGGACCCTGCCTTTTGGTCCTCGGGTCCACAGCAGCAGTCCTGATGCTGAATCCTGGCTTCCTGTCTTCCTTCTCCAGGGCTCCTATGGGGATGGTGACCACCTTCTTCCTTCTGAAAACTCTCCTTCCTTCTCCTTAGTGGATTGCCGGGATTCTCCACAAATTGTGCCCATCTCTGCTTCCTTGGTTTTCTCACCTGTACTATCTTCACATTGGCTGGTTCACGTTTTCTGTTTATTTGATATCTCTTGCACCTTTTCCCACTGACCTCACCTTGGTCCTCATCTAACTCCCGCACTGCAGCATCTGCTCACAGGGGATCCTTCGTCTTCTCTTTTCCTTTCCACCCTGCTGTACCCCACCTCCAGATCAGTCTTTTAAAATCACTGCTTGGAGGAACATCTGTCCCTCCCTTTGGTATAATCAAGCTCATTTACTCATTTACCTCTGAACTTGGTTTCACTCTCATGTATCTTGTTTCCAAGTCTTGAAATATACTCTTCCCTTCTCAATCTAAGAAGTTTCCCTAGCCTACAGGGATATCTAATCTGTGATAAGAGTAGGGGTGAGGGGAGGGGGTCTTTCTCACTGGTTCACAGCTAGCCAGCAAACATTTATGGAGCTCCTATTAGGTATCAGGCCATCCCGAAATGTTTCATGTATGTGAGGAGATGGAAAGTTGTAGAAAAAGCTTGAGAAATCATTTCTTCTCTGGAGAAATGATGGTATATATTGATATATTCTAAACTCCTCTTTGATGGTTCACCCACAAGCGAGGACTGCATACTCTCTAGTTGTTAACTGTTCTTGCCACTGCTTTTTTCACAATTCTCTTAATTCCTGATCTTATGATTATGATAAAAAGAGTTTTTATAGAATAAAGTAAGGCTTTGAAAACTGGTTATTAATCCTACAGTTAGTATCTACCCTTTAAAAATATAGTTCGATAATTCCAAATAGTTTCATAGTGGAGGCTGGTGTTTTGTGTTTATTAAAGGGAATGCTTTAAAATGGAATCACTTTGAAATGAGACCCAAAGCATGGCCCGTATTGTTGTAATTATGCCATGTATAATTTACAAAGAAGAATGTACTTTCATGATTCTGGGGAAACGCTTACAAAACAAAACTCTTCATTACTGTACATATTATAGCTTAAAAAAATTTCTTTTGGAAGAATTTGAATTTAAAACATATGCTAGCTACTGGGGTCTCCCATTGGGGAATATTGACATCTCAGCACATGGCATAATTACATTTGCCATTTTCAAAAGCAGTTGGGTTATGTGAACTCTGAGAAGTTCACCATGAAATCTGATGAATTTTGGAAATGTGTACCTATTGGGCTCCCCAGGTGGCTCAAGTGGCAAAGAATCCGCCTGCCAGTGAAGGAGTGCAGGAGATGCGGGTTCCATCCTTGGGTCGGGAAGGTCCCCTGGAGGAGGAAATGGCAAACTACTCCAGTGTTCTTGCCAGCATAATCCCATGGACAGAGGAGCCTAGTGGGCTGCAGTCCATTTGATTGCCAAGAGTGGGACAGAACTGAGCACCCACAAGGGTAAATTTAGCTCTAGTGTAATGAAAAGAATTATACTCTTGATGTGAGTGAGATGAGTGTGAAGCCAGCTCTGGTATTTAGTTAGCAGTTAGTATGGACAAGTCATTTTATCTCTTTCCCAATCAAGGCTACTGTCAGGAATAAACAAAGAGTGAGGAAATAGGATGAAGTCCCTCCTGAGCGTCAAAGGTTACTGTTGATTGGATTTGTGAGACCTACTATTTTCAAAATAAAACTATAAATTTTATTTTTTAAGTCTGTATATACTTGAGCACAGAGAAGAGAAAATACAGAGAAAAATATAGAAAATGTAGATTTTTGCTAACAAAACTCAAATGGTTTTCTAGGCATTGCTTTGAAACCTGCTTTTTTCACTTTGAGATGTTGCAAACATTTCCCAAATCAACCTTTTGAGAAATTGGTTTTTGATGACTGCATAGCATTCTGTTATATGATGTATTTAATCAGTTCCTTGGTTTAAGCTGTTAGCTCCAATTTTTTTTTTTGTTATTCTAAATAAGCATCTTTATACATAAGTTTTTGTACCCATCTTTGATAGGATAAATGGTTATAGTAAAAACACAGATTCAAAGATACAGATACTTTTAGGTCTTTTGATCCATACTGCCAACTTATCTGCCCCAAAATGCTGGCCCAACTTTCAATCTGTCATACTGGCCATTTGCTGACATCCTTTCCAATCCTGAGTATTCCTTTAAAAGACACAAACATTTTTTAAAATGTGGCCTATTTGCTAGATCCCCTAAAATCGATTCTTAGTTTAGTTTGTGTTCCTTTGATCACGAGAGAGGTTGCACCCTTTTTCATTTGGCAATCTATATAGCTCTTCTTGTGTGAACTGCTGTTTGTGTCCTTTGTATTTAGAGGCCGTGTTAAACATCTTTGTTCTTGCACTGAATTGCTGAGGCAGAGTCACTAATGGTCCATTAAGCCGTGTTGAAACATCTTGGATCAGATCTTTAAACCGGTCATTTGTCCAACAATCTCTGTTTGTAGAATCATAATGTGGTAGGTGGATGGCCACAGGGCCAAGAGCCTCTGGCTGCTCCCCCAGTGAGTGGCTGCATATTATTCCCTCTCTTCCTCGTTCACCCATCATTCTGCTCCTTTTGTATTTTTAAGTGTGCTGGTTATTAAGTGTGTTTTAGGTTTTTAGTTCCTACTCTCAAGAACTTTAGTCTAAAGGAGTGGTGTTTACAATACAGTGTGCTAATTCACTAAAGGAAACCCCTCAGAAGACAAGTTCTTCTGAAGAGGATGCATTTGACCCTAGAAAATGCACATGTTTTCATCAACAGGCAGAAACTTCTTAGCTCACCTTATTTTGGAGGGTATGTTCCCCTCCTCTTCTTAAGTGTTTTCTCTGAGAGGCAAATCAGCATCAAACAGGTCAAATTCAACATGTAGGAAACAAAGCCAAACTTCCTCCAGCACTTTTTTGTACTAGCTAAAAATTGTGGTTTCTTCTTGGCCTCCACCTTGCCCATTGATTTGATCTCTGACCTCTCGGCCAATATAAGCTTGAAAATCATTGCTGGAGTCAGGTGTGTAAGGGCTTTGGATCCAGGTAGACTCAGAGCCTAATCCTAGTTCTTGGGCTCATGATTCATCTCTGGGTCGCCATTTCCTGGCATACAAAACAAGGAAATAAAGCTTATCTCATCGGTGCAGTTTTAAGGATCAGGCAAGATGATGATTTAAGTGTTTGGTGCAAAACAGATACTAAATAATAACTCTTATCATTACAGGGGTAAAGTCATATAAGTTTACCATTAAAGAAACCTATGGTTGGCTATGAAAAAGATCTTGTAAGTTGGCTTTTACTTCAACTCACTGGCCAAATTCTGGCTCTGTTTGGACTTTGGTTTCACAGATCTGAAACTGGATCTTATTTTGTCATTGAGACTGGCTCAGTCTCTCAGTTATGAGAGCACATTAACCAAAGTCCCAGGAGTGTCCACAGACCTTTTGTCCTCATCCATTGAAGAAAGAAAGAATGAAAACCACAATCACAGAAAACTAACCAAACTGATCACATGGATCACAGCCTTATCTAACTCAATGAAACCTTGAGCCATGCCATGTAGGTCCACCCAAAACAGACGGGTCATGGTGGAGAGTTCTGACAAATTGTGATCCCCTGGAGAAGGGAATGGCAAACCACTTCAGCATTCTTGCCTTGAGAATATCATGAACAATATGAAAGGCAAAATGATATGACACTGAAAGATGAACTCTCCAGGTCAGTAGGTGTGCAATATGCTACTGGAGAAGATTGGAGAAATAGCTCCAGAAGGAATGAAGAGGCTGAGCCAGAGCAGAAACAGTGTCCAGCTGTGGGTGTGTCTGGTGGTGCAAGTAAAGTCCAATGCTGTAAAGGACAATATGGCATAGGAACCAGGAATGTTATGTCCATGAATCAAGGTAAATTGGAAGTGGTCAAACAGGAGATGGCAAGAGTAAACACTGACATTTTAGGAATCAGTGAACTAAAATAAACTGGAATGGGTGAATTTAATTCAGATGACCCTTATGTGTACCACTGTAGGCAATAATCCCTAAGAAGGAGAGTTGACTGTGGCTCAGATCATGAACTCCTCATTGCAAAATTCAGACTTAAATTGAACAAGGTAGAGAAAACCACTAGGCCATTCAGCTATGACCTAAATCCAGTCCCTTATGCTTATACAGTGGAAGTGACAAATAGATTCAAGGGATTAGATCTGATAGACAGAGTGCCTAAAGAACTATGGGTGCAGGTTTCAAATCATTGTACAGGAGGCAGCGATCAAAACTAACCCCAAGAAAAAGTGCCGCGACCAGCGCTAGAAAACTGTGGCCCACGAGAGTTTCAAACGACGAAGAATTCCTGCTGAGAAAAAAGAGACTGACAGCAAGATGGGGTTGAGAGGATCAGACCACAAATGGCTGATACCGAACTTTATTCAGACGAGTATATATAGAGATACAAACAGTTAGCTACGTGACATATAGCATTCTTAGGAATTTAAGGTATTGTATACTCTAAGTCTTAAGACGGTTTGATTGTCCCTGAGGATAATCACCAGACCTTCGTCACTGAGCAGAACTCCGTGTCCTGGTCCTTTGAAGCATTATCGCCACCAGACATCCTGGAGCCCCTAGGGCAAGTTAACCTGTAACAGGGAAGGCGGGTCAGGAAGCTTAAGGACACAGCCTTAGGGCTCGACAGGTCTGCCAAGCAGCTTCCAAGACTTAACCCTTACGGGCAGTCTCCCGCAAAAAAGAAATGCAAAATGGTTGTCCGAGGAGGCCTTACAAATAGCTGAGAAAAGAAGAGAAACAAAAGGCAAAGGAGAAAAGGAAAGATATACCTATCTGAATGCAGAGTTCCAAAGAATAGCAAAGAGAGATAAGAAAGCCTTCCTAAGTGAACAATGCAAAGAAATAGAGGAAAACAGTAGATATGGGAAAGACTAGAGATCTCTTCAAGAAAATTAGAGATACCAAGAGAACATCTCATGCAAAGATGGGCACAATAAAGGACAGAAACTGTATGGACCCCAAAGCAGCAAAAGATACTAAGAAGAGGTGGTAAGAATACAGAGAAGAACTGTGCAGAAAAGATCTTAATGACCTAGATAACCATGATGGTGTGATCACTCACCTAGATTCAGACATCTGTGTGTGTAAAGTCAAGTGGGCCTTAGGAAACATCACTACAAACAAAGCTAGTGGAGGTGATGGAATTCCAGTTGAGGTATTTCAAATCCTCAAAGATGATGCTGTTAAAGTGCTGCACTCAGTATGCCAGCTAATTTGGAAAATGCAGCAGTGGCCACAGGATTGGAAAAGGTCAGTTTTCATTTCAATCCCAAAGAAGGGCAATGCCAAAGAATCTTTAAACTACCACACAATTGCACTCATTTCACATGCTAGCAAAGTAAATGCTCAAAATCCTTCAAGCTAGGCTTAATATTATGTGAACCAAGAAATTTCAGATATACAAGCTGGATTTAGAAAAGGCAGAGGAACCAGAGATCAAATTGCCGACATATGTTGGATCATAGAAAAAACAAGAGAATTTCAGAAAAAAAATGTACTCTGATTCATTGACTAAAGCCTTTGACTGTGTGGATCACAACAAACTGTGAAAAATCCTTAAAGAGATGGGAATACCAGACCACCTTACTGGCCTCCTGTGAAACCTGTATGTAGGTTAAGAAGCAACAGTTAGATCCGGACATGGAACAACGGACTGGTTCCAAATTGGGAAAAGAGTATGTCAGGGCTGTATACTGTCACCCTGCTTATTTAACTACATGCAGATTACATCATGCGAAATGCTTGGCTGGATGAAGCACAAGCTGGAATCAAGCTTGCTGGGAGAAATATCAGTAACCTCAGATATACAGATGACTCCCCCCTTATGGCAGAAATCAAAGATGAAATAAAGAATCTCTTATTAAAGTGAAGGAGGACAGTGAAAAATCTGTCTTAAAATTCAACATTTAAAAAACTAAGGTCATGACATCCAGTCCCACCGTTTCAAGGCAAATTGATAGAGAAACAATGGAAACATGACATATTTTGTTTTCTTGGGTTCCAAAATCACTGCAAATGGCGACTGCAGCCATGAAATTAAAAGACGCTTGCTCCTTGGAAGAAAAACTATGACAAACCTGGACAGTGTACTAAAAAGCAGAGACATACTTTACTGACAAAGGTCCATATAATCAAAGCTATGGTTTGTCCAATAGTCATGTATGGATGTGAGCACTGGACCATAAAGAAAGCTGAACCCGAAGAATTGATGCTTTTGAACTGTAGTGTTATAGAAGACTCTTGAGAGTTCCTTGGACTGCAAGGAATCAAACCAGTCAATCCTAAAGGAAATCAGTCCTGAATATTCATTGGAGGAACTGATGCTGAGGTTGAACCTCCAATAGTTTTGAAACCATTTACCACAGATTGGGACTCAAACCCACATGGCTAGGACTCAAACCCAGTCAAAACTCTGCTTTGGACTTGAACCCACATGGCTGGGACTCAAACCCAGCCAAAACCCACAGTACCTGGTTTCAGGACCTAAGGAAGCTCAGGTTCTTGATGTCTCATCGCAGAAAGAATTCAGTGAGAGACAAAGTGATAGGTAAGAAGTGGATTTATTCAGATACAGAGAGAAGCACACTCCATAGACAGAGTGTGGGCCACCACAGAGGGCAAATGTGGCTGTGAAATGTGGCATGGCTAGTTTTTATAGGCTGGGTAATTTCATATGCTAATGAGTGGGAGGACTATTCCAACCATTTTGGGGAAGGGGCGGAGACTTCCTGGATTTGGGCCACTGCCCGTTCCTTGGCCTTTTAACAGTGCCTTGGAACTGTCATGGCACCTCTGGGTGTGTCATTTCACTTGCTGATTCAGGATCAAGGTCTAGTCTTGTCTGTCATCTTGGTCCCATTTGATTCTAATCAGTTTATCTTGTGTCCTTCAGTTCAGTTAAGTTCAGTCCCTTAATCATGTCTGACTCTTTGGGACCCCAAGGACTGAAGCACACCAGGCTTCCCTGTCCATCACCAACTCCTGGAGTTTACTCAAACTCATGTCCATTTAGTCGGTGATGTCATCCAACCATCTTATCCTCTGTCATCCCCTTTTCCTCCTGTCTTCAATCTTTCCCAGCATCAGGGTCTTTTCAAATGAGTCAGTTCTTCACATCAGGTGGCCAAAACATTGGAGTTTCAGCTTCAGCATCAGTCCTTCAAATGAATATTCAGGACTGATTTCCTTTAGGATTTACTGGTTGGATCTCCTTGCTGTCCAAGGGACTCTCAAGAGTCTTCTCCAACACCACAGATCAAAAGCTTCAATTCTTGGGCACTCAGCTTTCTTTATAGTCCAACTCTCACATACATACATGTCTACTGGAAAAACCATAGCTTTGACTAGATGGACCTTTGTTGGCAAAGTAATGTCTCTGCTTTTTAATAAGCTGTCTAGGTTGGTCATAACTTCTTCCAAGGAGTAAGCATCTTTTAATTTCATGGCTACAATCACCATGTGCAGTGATTTTGGAACCTCCCCCCACCAAAAAATGTCTGTCAGTTTCCATTGTTTCCTCATCTATTTGCCATGTAGTGATGGGACCAGATGCCATGATCTTCGTTTTCTGAATGTTGAGTTTGAAGCCAACTTTTTCACTCTCCTCTTTCACTTTCATCAAGAGGCTCTTTAGTTCTTCACTTTCTGCCATAAGGATGGTGTCATCTGCATATCTGAGGTTATTGATACTTCTTCTGGCAATCTTTTTTGTTGTTGTGAGAAAATTTATTTTGGATAAATGTTGTGTTCTCAGAGATTTCAAAAGATAAAAAATCAATGGCAATACTAACACCACGAATATTAATAGCAAGGCCAAGGAGAAAATTATGAATAACTGTGCTATTAAGTGATCTCTACTTCCTTTTAAGTGGGGGTGAGTCTGTTACATGGATTAACTTCTTCAATTATCTCAGAAATCTTTTGAATCTGTACTTATTTGTATCTCCATTTATATATGAGAAAATTTCAACAAATTAAATTTCTTACATTTACACTTTTATTACCTTGTGAATCCTTAAACAACATAGATTTGTGTTGCCTGTTTTCAACCTTTATAAAAATGGAATTACATTGTATGTATTCCTTCCTGTCTCACTTCTTTTTTTAATATAAATTTATTTATTTTAATTGTAGGCTAATTNTCTTGCTTTTTTGATGATCCAAGGGATGTTGGCAATTTGATCTCTGGTTCCTCTGCCTTTTCTAAAACCAGCTTGAACATCTGGAAGTTCACAGTTCACGTATTGCTGAAGCCTGGCTTGGAGAATTTTGAGCATTACTTTATTAGCGTGTGAGATGAGTGCAATTGTGCAGCAGGTTGAGCATTCTTTGACATTGCCTTTCTTTGGGATTGGAATGAAAACTGACCTTTTCTCCTGTGGCTACTGCTGAGTTTTCCAAACTTGCTGGCATATTGAGTGAAGCACTTTCATAGCATCATCTTCCAGGATTTGAAATAGCTCAACTGGAATTCTATCAACCTCCACTAGCTTTGTTCGTAGTGATGCTTTCTAAGGCCCACTTGACTTCACATTCCAGCGTTAGTACATTGAAATAGGCTCTTTTTAAAGGCAATTTTGCAATATGTACCAAAATTAAACATATGTACATCTAAACACTCAACAGTTTTACTTCCAGCAATTTGTCTCGTAAAAATACTTGCATCAATATGCAAAGTTAAATGCGCAAATTTTTTTATTGAAGTATCATCTGTAATAAATGATAGAATACAAACAGAAGTTTGTCTTTAAAAATTGCATTGTTTACATGTATTAATATGCAAGAATCTCAGTCTGTTAAATGAAAAAGGCAAACTTTAAAACAGTATCTTTAGTATAATGCCACTTTGTAAAGTTTTGCATGTTTGTTAAAGAAATTGTTGACTTTTTATCAAATTATTGCTGGTGATCATCTCTGGGGAGGAGATTATGAGAGAATTTTATTTCCTGTTTCAGTATATGTGTACTGCTTGACTTTTATTTTTTAAGGAAAAACGATGACTAGGTATTTTATATTATTAATAGAAAAAATAATGCTATCACTATTTCGGGGAAAATGTGCTTCATTGAGAGAATTATTTTTCAAAGTTTCCAATGAATGGGCTTCCCTGGTGGCTCAGACAGTAAAGAATCTGCCTGCAATGTGGGAGACCTGGGTTTGATCCCTGGGTTTGGAAGATCCCCTGGAGGAGGGCATGGCAACCCACTCCAGTGTTCTGGCTTGGAGAAACCCCATGGACAGAAGAGCCTGGTGGGTTATAGTCCATGGGGCTGCAAAGAGGTGGACACGACTGAGCGACTAAGCACAGCACTAAGCATGAATAACTCTGTTTCTTATTTGAGATAGTGTACATGCCTTTTAGAATGCATCCTACAGGATGGTGTTTATCACCTTTATTGTTGAAGTTAATACTTGAATGTTTTCTGTGGCCTAATTTTCATTTGTTGAGTTATCTTGTAATTTTGGTTTTGAAACGGATATACCTGTATTTATTTATTTATTTTTCCTCTCTGAGTGGGAGTTTATTTATGTTTGCTCCTGAGTCATAATTATTATTATTTATTTATTTTACTTGGAGGTTAATTACTTTAAAATATTGTATTGGTTTTGCCATACATCAACATGAATCCACCACAGGAATACACGTGTTCCCCATCCTGAACCCCTCTCCCTCCTCCTTCCCCATACCATCCCTCTGGGTCATCTCAGTGCACCAGCCCCAAGCATCCTGTATCCTGCATCGAACCTGGACTGGTGATTCATTTCATATATGATATTATACATGTTTCAATGGCATTCTCCCAAATCATCCCACCCTCTCCCTCTCCCACAGAGTCTAAAAGACTGTTCTATACATCTGTATCTCTTTTGCTGTCTTGCATACAGGGTTATCATTACCATCTTTCTAAATTCCATATATATGCATTAGTATACTGTATTGGTGTTTTTCTTTCTGACTTACTTCACTCTGTATAATTGGCTCCAGTTTCATCCACCNATTAGGCTCCAGTTTCATCCACCTCATTAGAAATGATTCAGAATATTGGAAATAAAAGCAAAAATAAACAAATGAGACCTAATTAAAATTAAAAGCTTCTGCACAACAAAGGAAACTATAAGCAAGGTGAAAAGACAGCCTTCTGGCAATCTTGATTCCAGCTTGTGCTTCAACCAGTCCAGCGTTTCTCATGATGTACTCTGAATATAAGTTAAATAAGCAGGGTGACAATATACAGCCTTGATGTACTCCTTTCCCGATTTGGAACCAGTTTCTTGTTCCATGTCCACTTCTAACTTCTTGTTGCTTCTTGACTTGCATACAGGTTTCTCAGGAGGCAGGTCAGGTGGTCTGGTATTCCCATGTCTTTAAGAGTTTTCCACAGTTTGTTGTGATTCACACAGTCAAAGGCTTTGGTATAGTCAATAAAGCAGAAGTAGATGTTTTTCTGAAACTCTCTTGCTTTTTCGATGATCCAGTGGATGTTCGCAATTTGATCTCTGGTTCCTCTTCCTTTCTAAATCCAGCTTGAACATCTGGAAGTTCACAGTTCACATACTGTTGAAGCCTGGTGTGGAGAATTTTGAGCATTACTTTACTAACATATGAGATGAGAGCAATTGTGCGGTAGTTTGAGCATTGTTTGGCATTGCCTTTCTTTGCAATTGGAATGAAAACAGACCTTTTCCAGTCCTTTGGCCACTGCTGTGTTTTCCAAATTTTCTGGCATACTGAGTGAAGCACTTTCACAGCATCATCTTTTAGGATTTGAAATAGTTGTGTCCTTGGGCTATGCCATTCTTTCAAAAGTTGTACCCTGCCTCTTTCCCTCCTATTACAGTTTGGCTACCTGATGTGAAAGAGCTGATTCATTGGAAAAGACCCTGATGCTGGGAAAGATTGTAGGCAGGAGAAGGCAACCACAGAGCATGAGATGGTTGGATGGCATCACCGACTCAATAGACAAGTGTTTGAGCAAGCTCCTGGAGATGGGAAGGACAAGAAACCCTGGCATGCTGCAGCCCATGTGGTCGCAGCTGGACAAGACTGAGGGAGTGAACAACAACAGGAGACCATTGTTTAGGTGGCAAACAAGATAAGCCATCCCACCGTCAGATAGGTGGGGACTGGGATATGTACAGCACAGGTCAGGTTTCCTCTCCCTCTAGGAGAGCTCTGTGAGAGCCAGATTACAATTAGTGCTCCCTCTGTGAGTAGAGAATGCGAGCAGGGAGATTTGGTTGATGGTAAGAAGCCAACTTCCCCACCCACATTCCATACATTGATGATCTGTTCTCCTTATAGGATTAGTCTTCCCTGACCATCTATGTACTGTGAATCCTCTAGGGAGAGTTTTGATGGGCACTGCCCATAATTGCCTCCCAAACTCTCATTTTCTTCTTGGTTCTCCATTGACCATTTTCTTTTTCTGATTGACACATTACCTGTCTGGCTGTGTCATTGTTTTTAAGTGTTAGTCACTCAGTCATGTCAGACTCTGTGCGACCCCATGGACTGTAGCCCATCAGGCTCCTCTGTTTGTGGAATTCTCCAGGCAGAAATACTGGAGTGGTTACCATTACCTTCTCCACATTGTCTTTAGACCAGCTGTTAGTTACCAATAAACCTTTCATTCTAGGGTTGAGTCTCTGTAGGGGATTTTGCATGTGTCCCCTTGAGCATCAATTCTGTCATTCACTTCTCTGAGGTCAGTTTCATTTCTAGAGAGCCCTTGAGTGGGTGGGTAGGTGACAGGCACAGACCTTACTGTCCTCCCTACCCCATGCATGCTCAGTCACTTCATTCATGTCTGACTCTTTGTGACCCTGTGAACTGTAGCCCACTAGGCTCCTCTGTCCATGGGATTTTCCAGGCAAGAAACACTGAAGGGGTCAAACCAGGGTCTCCTGCATTTCAGCTAGATTCTTTACTGCTAAGCCACTGGGGAAGCCCCCCTATCCCATGACCTTTTCCAGCAAACTTACTGCCTTAAGCAGTGGTAGGGTTACAAAAGCCACCTGCAGGAATGACATCACCACTGACACATATGTTATCTCTTGACCCCAGAAAGCTGGAAGAAACCTCAGTGGTCTCCTGCTGCTCAGTGTGCCAGTGACTATGTTTGGGAACACACTACAAGACACAAGCCCTGTGCTGCCATACTGGCTGTGCAGACATTCTCTGCTGGGTCCCATTTTTCGTCCTTTAGCGTCAGCGAGTGGTAGTGGTATGAGTTACATTTCCTCTGGGACATAGCATTTTGCCCAGTGAGAGAGTCTGGCTGAAATGATTTTTCTACTCCATTTCCCATGGGCAAAAACCATGCGTCCTCTCCCTCTAATTGCCACTCACTCAGCCCTTCACCTCCGTTCCTGGGAAGGCAGCTTGCCTCTCCCAGAGGAGACTCACAGCTCAGAATATGGGGACAAGTCTCTTTTGACAGCTGGCCCATCTGATGTGTCAGAGTCGTCCCGACTTCAAAAGAGAAGCAAAGGAGGTGTGTGTGCATCCAGGCAGAAAATCCCCCAAACCCTGCCATCACATTGTGGAGAAAACAGGAAAGTTGGTTTCTTAAAATCTGAAGGAGACAGGCATTTATGATGGTAAGTTTATCCCCACCACATTGTTATTGTTCAGTCCATCAGTGGTGCCCAATTCTTTGCAACTCCATAGACTATAGCACACCAGGCTTCCCTGTCCTTCACTATTTCCCAGAGTTTGCTCAGATTCTTGTCCATTGAGTCAATGATACCATCCAACCAGCTCATACTCTGTAGCCTCCTATGCTCAGTCTTTCCCAGCTTCAGCATCTTTTCCAATGAGTCAGCTGTTCAGATCAGGTGGCCAAAGTATTGGAGCTTCACCTTCAACCTCAGTCCCTCCAATGAATATTCAGGGTTGATTTCCTTTAGGATTGACTGGTTTTATCTCCTTGCTGTCCAAGGAACTCTCAAGAGTCTTCTCCAGCACCACAGTTTGAAAGCATCAATTCTTAGGCACTGCTTCCCTGGTGGCTCAGAAGTTAAAGCATCTGCCTCCAACGCAGGAGACCTGGGTTTGATCCCTGGGTCGGGAAGATCCCTTGGAGAAGGAAATGGTAACCCACTCCAGTATTCTTGCCTGGAGAATCCCATGGACAGAGGAGCCTGGTAGTCCACGAGGTCGCAAAGAGTCAGACACGACTGAGCGACTTCACTCACTCAGCCTTCTTTATGGTCCAACTCTCACATCTGTACATGACTACTGGAAAAATCATAGCTTTGACTAGATGGACCTTTGTTGGCAAAGTAATGTCTCTGCTTTTTAATATGCGGTCTAGGTTTGTCATAGCTTTTCTTCCAAGGAGCAATAAAATTAATTTCATAGCTGTGGTCACCATCTGCAGTGATTTTGAACAGTATGAACAGTATCGCCACCATAGAGCATCATAGACACCACTCTTCCATCACCCATCCTGGCATTTCTTCTGTCACCCTCATTAGTTACTTGCCCAGCAGACTTTTCACAGGAGGACAGGCACGAGATTTCCTTGAGGTTACCTACTGTCATACAAAGGAGAATGAAGGCCACCAAGGGGTGGTGGGTGCTGGAAGTGAGGGAAGATCACAGTCAGATTGCTGATGAGCCAATCTATCAGTAATTGATGGAAGAAGTGACCCTGTGCCTGGACAGCCCTACTTTGTTAAAATATACTTTAACAACTTCCTCCATTCTGGGGCTGTGCTGTCCAATATGATAGCTTCTAGCCACATATGGTTATTAAGATGGATTAAAAAGTAATAAAACCAGAGGTGTGATTGCTTAGTCACATTAGCTACATTCCAGTGATCCACTTGGCATGCTATAGTTCAGTCGCTAAGTCGTATCCAACTCTTTGCAACCCCATGGACTATAGCACACCAGTATCCTCTGCCTCCATTTTCTCCTGGAGTTTGCTCACATTCATGTCCATTGAGTTAGTGATGCTATCTTACTATCTCATCCTCTACCACTCCCTTCTTCTTTTGCCTTCAGTCTTTCCCAGCATCAGGGTCTTTTCCAATAAGTCAACTCTTCACATCAGGTGACCAAAATATTAGAGCTTCAGTTTCAGTAAGTCCTTCTACTGAATATTCTGAGTTGATTTCCTTTAGAATTAACTGGTTTGATCTCCTTGCTGTCCAATGAAATTCTCAAGAGTCTTTTCCAGCACCACAGTTTGAGAGTATCAGTTCTTCAGCACTCAACCTTCCTTATGGTCCAACTCTCACATCTATACATGACTACTGGAAAAACCACAGCTTTGACTATATGGACATTTGTTGGTAAAGTAATGTCTCTGCTTTTCTAGGCTTAATATGTTGTCTAGGTTTAATATGCTGTCCAAGGGACTCTGAAGAGTCTTCTCTAGCACCACAATTCAAAACATCAATTCTTTAGTGCTCAGCTTTCTTTATGTTCCGACTTGAAGCTCAACATTAGAAAAACTGAGATCATGACATCCAGTCCCATCACTTCATGGCAAATGGATGGGGTAAAAGTGGAAGCAGTAACAGATTTTATTTTCCTGGGCTTCAAAATCATTGCAGATAGTGACTGCAGCCATGAAATTAAAAGATGCTTGCTCCTTGGGCGGAAAACTATGACAAACCTAGACAGAATATTAAAAAGCAGAGACATCAGTTTGCTGACAAAGGTCTGTATAGTCAAAGCTATGTTTTTTTTCCAGTAGCCATGTTTGGATGTGAGAGATGGACCACTTGGCTAGTGGGTACCATATTGGATACCATGATGAACATTTCTGTTGCCTCAGAAAGTTCATTGACACCACTTTAGGGAGTGATCATTGGCTATACAAAAGAATTCATCTTGGAGGTCTTTTAGTAATAGAACACTTCTATAAACATTGGATTTACATAAAACTGGCCTTAGAGCTTTTGATGACTACATTATTTGTGTAAAGTGGGGTCTGTTTGTCTCTGAAGGCTTTGTCTTTCTGACACACATTGTTTCCACTAGTAAGAATTAAGTTCAAAAGATAAAAATAGTTTGAGGAGAAAATCTCCAGATTGTGAACGAAGGTCCCAGAACCCTTCTCCTCTCATTAGGAATTCTTGTCACTGTCACCTTAGCCTGTATGAGATTCTTGCCCTCCTGGTATCTTGACCTGAGTTCCAGATTTAGTCACCTGGGTTCAGAATTCTTTACAAAATACAACAATCATAAAAATGAGTAAGTTTAACTTTTTAGAGTTGAAGATCGATCTTAGTAGATATTTGCTGAATGCCTACTCTGTATCAAGAAGAGCCCAGATTCTCTGGCACCTAACACAGGAAATGGCACATAGTAGGAATTCAATAAATATGTATCAAATGAATGAACTGTTCACCCTGAAAACGTCCAGTGAGCCATTTGGTCTGGTATTCCTTTTTGCATCCCATATATCTTGGGGTATATAGTGTGGGTAATAGGCCCAGCTACCCAGAACAGCACTGGGAGACAGAGTCATCCTGTTCTAGATAGGTGGTATTTTCAGGGCTTTGAAGCTGATTTCCTAGTTCCTTGTTTTAATTTGGTTATATCAGTCAGGGTTCTTCAGAGAAACAGAACCAATAGGATGTGTGTGTGTGTGTGTGTGTGTGTGTGTGTGTGTAGTGTGTATTTGTGTGTGTGTATATGTGTATGTATGCATGTGCATATATGTAAGAGAATGATGGATGGATGGATTTTAAGGGATTGGTTCATACAGTTGTGGAGGCTGGAAAGCACAAAATCTGCAAGGTAGATGGGTAGGCTGGAGACTCAGGAAGAGTTGATACTGTGGTTCAAGTCCAAAGACACTTTGCTGGCAGAATTCCTCTTCTTTTTCAGAGAAAGTCTGTTTTTGTTCTTGTCAGGCTTTCAACTGATTAGATGAGGTCTACCCACAGTATGAAATATAATATGTTTTATTCAAAGTATACTGATTTGAATGTTAATTCATCTTAAAAATACTTTTAAAGAAACATCTAGTATAATATTTGGCCAAGCATCTGGGTGCCATGGACTAGCCAAGGTGACACATAAAATTGACCATCCTATTCCAGTAGTCTTGTCTTCTCTCCATTTGGTGGACTTGGAATACAGTTCTTATCCTGGTCCTATCCTGTTCCCTACCACACTATACATGAATGTTCTTTCTTCTGTGGTTCTGTGCTCAGGCCAGTCCTACTCTTTTTGATGTCCAGCATGAAGTCTAGAAGACTTCAGACATATGGAAATACACTTCTTGCAGATGTATCTGTGCATGTCTTCTGTTTATCAGTTGTTTCATCATTTAAGCCACTTCCTCATCTTTTATAGATGATTTCTTGAGCCTGGTTTTCACTGGCCATGTAGTCCCAAGTATGGGTACCATTTTTCCATCTGCCTTCAGTAGTTTTTTTTCCACACTGCACCTAGAAGGAACCCTTGCTCATGACAGAGTGGGAACATCACAGGTTTGGAGTCAGACACATGTGGATTGCAACCTTGGTTCTGTTGCTGGCCAGTTCTAACTTCTATACCTCGCTTTTCTTATCTGTAAAATGGGGGAACAGTTGTTTCATGGTATTCTTTGTAGCACTTTTTATTCAGTTTTGGAATTTCCTCTTGGTCTGCTTGTTCTTGTGTTTGTACAACACAACTATGTGTTGTATAAATAGTCATTAGAATATAGTAGATGCTCATGAAATATCTTTTGATTAAATGTTGAATGAGTGAGTTGAAAGGGGGTGATGTAGGCAGGGTTATTCAGTTCAGTCGCTCAGTCGTGTCTGACTCCTTGCAACCCCATGACTCACAGCATGCCAGGCCTCCTTGTACATCACCAACTCCTGGAGTTCACTCAGACTCATGTCCATCGAGTTGGTGATGCCAACAAGCCATCTCATCCTCTGTCGTCCCCTTCTCCTCCTGTCCCCAACCCCTCCCAGCATCAGGGTCTTTTTCAATGAGTCAACTCTTTGTATGAGGTGGCCAGAATTTTGGAGTTTCAGCTTTAGCATCAGTTCTTTCAATGAACACCCAGGACTGATCTCCTTTAGAATGGACTGGTTGGATCTCCTTGCAATCCAAGGGACTCTCAAGAGTCTTCTCCAACACCACAGTTCAAACTCATCAATTCTTCGGTGCTCAGCTTTCTTCACAGTCCAACTCTCACATCCATACATGACCACTGGAAACACCATAGCCTTGACTAGACAGACCTTTGTTGGCAAAGTAATGTCTCTGGTTTTGAATATGCTATCTACGTTGGTCATAACTTTCCTTCCAAGGAGTAAATGTCTTTTAATTTCATGGCTGCAATCACCATCTGTAGTGATTCTGGAGCCCCCCAAAATAAAGTCTGACACTGTTTCCCCATCTATTTGCCATGAAGTGATGGGACCAGATGCCATGATCTTCGTTTTCTGAATGTTGAGCTTTAAGCTTTTTCACTCTCCTCTTTCACTTTCATCAAGAGGCTTTTTAGTTCTTCTTCACTTTCTGCCATAAGGGTGTTGTCATCTGCATATCTGAGGTTATTGATATTTCTCCCGGCAATCTTGATTCCAGCTTGTGCTTCTTTCAGCCCAGCGTTTCTCATGATGTACTCTGCATATAAGTTAAATAAGCAGGGCGACAATATACAGCCTTGACGTACTCCTTTTCCTATTTGGAACCAGTCTATTGCTCCATGTCCAGTTCTAACTGTTGCTTCTTGACCTGTATATAGGTTTAGTATGTGGCAAATACTGCATGTGCAGGTGTCTTTCCCACTACTGTCATTAGGTCATGCTCCCAGGTCTATCTCACCTGTGCTACCACTAGCCTTGTGTCACCTGCACAGTAGAGATGATTGACGTATGACATCATTGGCTAATCAGTCATTTTCTTTTCCCTTCCTCACTCTTTGGTTTTCCCACTTTTCTTACATGGCAGGTAGTTCCCTTCCTAAGAGCTGTTGTATACTAAACAGAAGTTAGTTTTCATGGCTAAGCTATCCAAATTGCAGAGTAATAGTGGAGTGGACTTCCCTGGTGGCTCAGAGGTTAAAGCATCTGCTTGCAATGTGGGAGACCTGGGTTTGATCCCTGGGTCGGGAAGATCCCCTGGAGAAGGAAATGGCAACCCACTCCAGTATTCTTGCCTGGAGAATCCCATGGACGGAGGAGCCTGGTGGGCTACAGTCCATGGGGTCATAGAGTTGGACACGACTGAGTGACTTAACTAACTAAGTGGAGTGGATAGCAATAACTGGGAAATTTTTCTCACATCATCTGCATTAATACCTTAAGCATTTTTGGGGGTCAAAGGTTGGTGCTGTTTTTATTCCAAAGACCTAGTGAGATTTCATTAATCACAGTGAAGAGTTCCAGGATCCCAGCTTTGAATCAATGTTGAATTGAACAAAAATGAGCAGTCAATTGTAACTTTTTTCAGTAAACTGATGCAATTTAGTGCTTATGGAATTTATCTGTCTGGCAGATCGGCAACTGAACATAATTTTAATTACACCAGTCACCCTCGGCCGCCTTCTTTCATTCTGTGCTAGTCTTATCAGAGTGGTGCTAGCTATGCTGCTGGATCTTGCTTCTCAAAAGCCAGAGTTAGCTTTCCTGTCATTTAGGGAGCTTCCTGACCCTTGCATTTCAGAGAGAAGCTCCCTTATTAATATTTGCTGTTGTTGTTTAGTTGCTGTTATATCTGACTCTCTTGTGACCCCAAGGACTGTAGCATACCACGCTCCTTTGTCCATGGGATTTCCCAGGCAAGAATACTGAAGTGGGTAACCATTTCCTTCTCTAGGGTATCTTCCTGACTCAGGCATTGAACCCAAGTCTCCTGCATTGGAAGGCAGATTCTTTACAACTGAGACACCAGGACAGCCCACTGTATTAATATAGAGACTTGATAGGAAATACAATCTGTTAGGTCACTTGTCCAATGGAATCTTTCACAGACTTTCTGAAATAGCCAAGGATGCAAGTGTTAAAGTTAGCAAGGAATAGTATATTGATGTTTGCTAATTAGATCCAATAATGCCATGCAGCCTGCTATGGTTATGTGAATTTTACTACCTGTATTTGCATTGTGCTATAGAAGTATTTCCTGCTAATGATACTCAGTATATTTGGGGGGGAGGAGCCATCTTTTAAAAGAGCCAAATCAGTTGTGTTCTCCTTCATTTCTGTGAGGGCAGACAGAGCAAGGGACAGGGGACGAACATCACTTAGGATGACAGAGAATTGGCATTGTTTCCTCCTCTATTATAATTAGGGTATTGAACGTGTCTGGGCGTTGTATTGCAGAAGAAAGGATGCCTTTCTCGTTGTGTTTGCTTCCCACTGGGAGCACTCTTTGATTCTCATTTTCTAGACTATTCTTCTAGGCGCTGTCTGGTATGTGAGTCACATTTTTTTGCGTTGATTATTTCTGGGCACGTGTTGTCTGTTGCAGACATTAGAAGTACAGCAGCTGTTGGCCGATCACATCCTCCCCACGGGTCTGTCCCTAGTGCCTTTGGAACAATGGCTACTGAGGTTTCTCTTTAGGATGGCACTACAGGGGCCTATATCCCCTAACCAGAGCCCTCCTGCTCTCTGGTGGTGGCTGTTTGGGAATGAAGCCAGCTCTCCTGTTTTTATTGAGTTCTCTTGGCACGACCAAAATAAGTCACCCCCTCCAGCTCAATGACCAGCCACTCTCAGTGCTTGTGAGGAACTTGCTGTGTGTCAGACAAGGTTCAAAGCACTCCGTGTGTTAATTTATTTAACTTAATCCTCATCATCCACCTATGGAGTGTGTGTGTGTGTGTTAGTCACTCAGTTGTGTCCAGCTCTTTGTGACCCCATGGACTGTAGCCTGCCATGCTCCTCTGTCCATGGAATTCTCCAGGCTAGAATACTGGAGTGGGTAGCCATTTGCTTCTCCAGGGGATCTTCCTGACCCAGGGCTCAAACCCAGGTCTTCCGCATTGTGGCTCAGCTGGTAAAGAATTCGCCTGCAATGAGGGAGACCTGGGTTTGATCCCTGGGTGAAGAAGATCCCCTGGACAAGGGAATGGCTACCAACTCCAGTATTCTGGCCTGGAGAATGCAATAGATAATGTTATTAATTCCATTCTTTAGATAAAGAAATAGAGACATAGAAAGCATATGAAATGTCCAATATCACAAAACCAGTAAGAGGCAGTTAGGACTCGAACTCAGACAGCTGGACTCCAGGGACTGTGCTCTTAGCACTCTGTTATGCTGCCTTTCTTACTTGCTAGGTTTTGCTGTTCTGGAACCATGACCAATTTTCTAGAATGGGAGAAAAAAAAGAAAATTCAGAGATAAAATTGTAACCAATTGATCCCTCATGTGAGAGCTGCAGACACAATAGGTACATCCTCAGACAGCTGGCTGTGGAAAATTGTATCCATGGCTCATAGAGGGATGGAAGAGGTCTGGAGGAGAATGGAAGCCAATGCTGGCCTAATGATGTATGAGTATCACTAGCCTCTGATGTCTCTCTGTATGGTGTACAGTATAGTGGATATCATACCCCTTCCTTAAAAAACTGAGAGATATAAGTTGATAATAATCCCCAATTTTTCATTTTAGGGTAATTGAGACTCATAGTAGTTAACCAAGTATACATCTAGTTAGTGGCAAAGCTGCATTTTATGTTCTGGGTTTCTGACATCCACTTAATATTCTATACTGTCTTTCCTTCACTGGCTTTAAGGGAACTTAATAATATAGTTTGTTCCAGTTATCTATTGCTATGTAACAGACCACTCCAATTTTGGTGGCATAAAATAACGACAAATCTCTTATTGTTTTTACTACTGAGGTTCCAGGGCTTGACTGGGCTCAGCTGGGTGGTTTGTGTGGAGTCCCTTGTGTGGTTGTCATCAGATGGTGACTGAGACTAGAGTCCTACTGAAAGCATTCTTGTGTGTTTGGCATCGATGCTGCCTGTCAGCTTCAGCTAGAATATCCACATGTATGCTTTCTTGAACTTCTCTTGTGCATTTCTTGGGCTCCCTCAGAACTTGGCAGCTGGATTCCAAGACCATGTAGGCAGAGAGAGAGGGAGGGAGGAAGGAAGAGAGAAAGGGAATGAGGAAGGGAAAGGGGAAGGGAGGGAGAGTGGGAGGAAGAGAAAATGAGAAGCTCTATCACATTTTCTGACTTAGAAGTTGCAGATCATCACACCTCCCATAGGTTGACACAAAGCTCCAAGTGCAAGGAGAGGACCTCCCTGTATGAGTTGTATCAGGATCATATAATAAGGAAGAACATATTTTGTCCATGTTTGGAAAATAGAATCTGCCACATAGCTTTTTCTAAGTTTGTTTTTGTTGTTTGGGGTATATATGTATTGCCTTCTAGAGCTGAAACTTCTACACTAAGCAAGCATCTCTATCAGCATAGATATTTCTCCTTAAACTCATCATTGATATCAGCTGTTTCCTCGGTGAGACATTTTGTGTAATAAAAAAATCAAGTATGCATCTCAAGCAATATGAACCAAATGAAAACATTTTCATCCCAAGCAAAGCATAACTAATTCAGATTAATTCAAGGAATGGTGAATATAACCAAAGAATTTGTAGTATAACGGTGTTCGATCTTGGTATTTTCTAATTCACAGAGGGATGTTCCCTCATGGTTACCATATTGTTGTGAGTAAGGTTAGGCCAAACCTACCTTAATAAATAAACATTTTTGACTACCATACTTAATATTTTTCATTTTTAGAATTATTTTAATTGATTATAAAATAGTTTATTTTTTAATCTATGAAACATATTAAGCAGTAACAATACGAAACCACTAGTGTATATACCAGCAACAGTAAGAAATAGATCGTTGCCATTTACTTTGAAGTCACCTCCTATCATCCCTTCCCCTCCCCACTTCAAAGTAACCCCTGACTTCTGTGCTTACTGCCACATCAATTTTCTTTACAGTTTGGCACGTATTTGTATCCTTTAAAGATATTTAGTTTAGTTTTGCTTGCTTCCAAACATTTTCATAGTTTAGAAATATTCCTTCACAAAATACTATGTTCTCAAGATTTATCTATACTGTTGCGTGTAGCTGGATTTTAATCACACTCATTGTTATGTAGTATTCAGTGTTATAAACAGTAATTTAGATGTTTAATGGACATGTCATTTTCCATTTTTTCTATCACAAACACTGCTAATATTAACATCCTTAGACGTCTCCAGGTTTCCCAGGGCATTTACCTAGGAATGAAATTGTTGGTGTATAGCAAATGCTCAGATGACCTTTAACTCTACTGCTCTAGGCAACAATCCCTTAGAAGAAATGGGGTAGCCCTCATAGTCAACAAGAGAGTCTCAAACGCAGTACTTGGATGCAAGCTCACAAATGACAGAATGATCTGTTTGTTTCCAAAGCAAACCATTCAATATCACAGTAATACAAGTCTATGCCCCAACAAGTAATGCTGAAGAAGCTGAAGTTGAATGGTTATATGAAGACCTATAAGACCTTCTAGAGCTAACACCCCCCCAAAGCTGTCCTTTTCATTATAGGGGACTGGAATGTAAAAGTAGGAAGTCAAGAGATACCTGGAGTAACAGGCAAATTTGGCCTTGGAGTACAAAATGAAGAGGGCAAAGGCTAACAGAGTTTTGCAAGAGAACACACTGGTCACAGCAAACCCCTTCTTCCAACAACATAAGAGAAGACTACATGTGGATATCACCAGATGGTCGATACTGAAATCAGATTGATTATATTCTTTGCAGCCAAAGATGGAGAAGCTCTATACAGTCAGCAAAAACAAGACCAGAAGCTGACTGTGGCTCAGATCATGAACTCCTCATTGCAAAATTCAGACTTAAACTGGAGAAAGTAGGGAAAATCACTAAGCCATTCAAGTATGACCTAAATCAAATCCCTTATGATTATACAGTGGAAGTGACAAATAGCTTCAAGGGATTAGACCTGATAGAGTGCCTGAAGAACTATGGATGGAGGTTTGTGACACTGTACAAGAGGCAGTGATCAAGACCATCCCTGAGAAAAAGAAATGCAAAAAGGCAAAACGGTTGTCTGAGGAGGCCTTACAAATAGCTGAGAAAAGAAGAGAAGAGAAAAGCAAAGGAGAAAAGGAAAGATATACTCATCTGAATGAAGAGTTCCAAAGAGTAGCAAGGAGAGATAAGAAAGCCCTCCTCAGTGATCAGTGCAAAGAAATAGAGGAAAACAATAGAATGGGAAAGACTAGAGATCTCTTCAAGAAAATTTGAAAAAAAAAAAGAAAATTAGAGATACTAAGGGAACATTTCATGCAAAGATGGGTACAATAAAGGACAGAAATGGTATGGACCTAACAGAAGCAGAAGATATTAAGAAGAGGTGGCAAGAATACACAGAAGAACTATACAAAAAAGATAACCGTGATGGTGTGATCACTCACCTAGAACCAGATATCCTGGAATGTGAAGTCAAGTGGGACTTAGGAAGCATCACCATGGACAAAGCTAGTGGAGGTGATGGAATTCCAGTTGAGCTATTTCAAATCCTCGAAGATGATGCTGTGAAAGTGCTGCACTCAAGATGCCAGCAAATTTGGAAAACTCAGCAGTGGCCACAAGACTGGAAAAGGTCTGTTTTCATTCCAATCCCAAAGAAGGTCAATGCCAAAGAATATTTAAATTACTGCACAATTGCAGTCATTTCACATGCTAGCAAAATAATGCTCAAAATTCTCCAAGCCAGGCTTCAATAGTACGTGAACTGTGAACTTTCAGATGTTCAAGCTGGATTTAGAAAAGGCAGAGGAACCAGAGATCAATTTGCCAACATCCATCGGATCATCAAAAAAGCAAGAGAGTTCTAGAAAAACATCTATTTGACTATGCCAAAGCCTTTGACTGTGTGGATCAAAACAAACTGTGGAAATTTTTTAAAGAGATGGGAATACCTGACCACCTTACCTGCCTCCTGAGAAATCTGTACACAGGTCAAGAAGTAACAGTTAGAACTGGACATGAAACAACAGACTGGTTCCAAATTGGGAAGGGAGTATGTCAAGACTGTATATTGTCACCCTGCTTATTTAACTTACATTCAGAGTACATCATGCAAAATGCCAGGCTGGATGAAACACAAATCAGAATCAAGATTGCCGGAGAAATATCAATAATCTCAGATATGCAGACCATTATGGCAGAAAACAAAGAGGAACTAAAGAACCTCTTGATGAAAGTGAAAGACGAGAGTTAAACAGTAGGGTTAAAACTCAACCTTCAGAAAAGTAAGATCATGGCATCTGGTCCCATCACTTCATGGCAGATAGATGGAGAAACAATTGAAAAGGTGAGAGACTTTATTTTGGGGGCTCCAAAATCACTGCAGATGGTGACTACAGCCATGAAATTCAAAGATATTTGCTCCTTGGAGGAAAAGCTATGATGAACCTAGACAGTGTATTAAAAAGCAGACATTACTTTGCCAACAAAGGTCCATCTAGTCAAAGCTTTGACTAAAATCTACTGACAAAAAACTACTGGTATTTCCAGTAGTCATGTATGGCTGTGAGAACTGGACTATAAAGAAAGCTGAGCACTGAAGAATTGATGCTATCAAACTGTGGTGTTGGAGAACACTCTTGAGAGCCCCTTGGACTGCAAGGAGATCCAACCAGTCAATCTTAAAGGAAATAAGTCCTGAATATTTATTGGAAAGACTGACGTTGAAGCTGAAATTCTAAAACTTTGGCCACCTGATGAGAAGAACCGACTCATTGGAAAAGACCCTGATGCTGGGAAGGATGAAGGCGGGAGGAGAAGGGGATGACAGAGGATGAGATGGTTGGACAGCATCACTGATTCAATGGGCCTGAGTTTGAGCAAGCTTTGGGAGTCGGTGATGGACAGGGAAGCCTGGCATGCTGCAGTCCAAGGGGTTGCAAAGAGTCGGACACAACTGAGCGACTGAACTGAACTGACTGAACAAATGCTCACTTTCAAAATTATTAGAAATGTCAAATTGCCCAGTGATTGTTCTCTTTATATCAGTTCCATCACTATTTGAAAGTTCTTGTTCTATTTGTGGTCTTTTTTAAGACTTTGTCAACCTGATGTGTACGAAGTGTTGTCTTATTGTGGTTTTCTTTGGTGTGTATGAATATCTTTTCTTATATTTATCTTTCATTCTTGTTTTCTTATTCATTAAGTTCTTGTTCAAGTCTTTTGTTGTTTCTTTGTATTGTGAAGTGTCTTTTTTTTCTTTAGAGGAGTATTATTATTCTCCTCTGGACACTAATCTTTTCTCAGCTATGTGCTCCGAATAAATATTCGCTTTCCAGTTTGTAGGCTGCTTCTTTCAACTTTCTTGGTGGTGTCTTTTAATACAGAGAAACTGTTCATTTAATACTTAGAATTTTAAAATCTTTTCCTGATATAGGCATTTTTGTGTCTTAACCTTAATAATCCTTCCCTACCTTAAGGTTGGAAATACATTCTTTTACAGTTTCTTCTGTATGCTTTATCCTGTTTTCTTTGATATGTACATGTTCAATACACTTGGATTGCCTTTTTTATTATTAAGTGCATACATATTTAGGAAGACAGCTTTCCTGGGGATCTGAAGCTTATGTCACTCTATTTTGAATCCTTATTTTCCACAGTCCTTCTGCTTTAAACTTTGATAATTTAAGGACTCTGATGTCAAAAATTTCAATAATTCTGATGCTATAGCTACATCAACTTTCTGAATTAGCATGAGCCTAGGGTTCCTTTTTTTATCCTTTCTTTGTCTTTTAGTCTTAGTTATCTGTTAACAACCAATAGCTAGGTTTTATTTTTCACATTGTGTTACAATCTTTATCTTAACTAAATCATTCTGCACACATGTATTTATGATAATTCCATTTCATTAATATTTTATGCTTTTTATTTTGCCTTTTCCAGGATTCTTTTTTCTTTCCCCTTTGTCTTCTTTTGGATTATTTTTTTTCTAATTCTATTTTTAAATTTGGTCCATTATTTTTGAAGCTAGTCATGCCATTTCTATTTTTTTAGTGATTAATCCAGAAATGTTGACATTGTACTTTATTTATCAGAGTCTGAAGTTGATTAGTATGTTTTTCTCACTTCTGGGAGGTACTGGGAAGAACCTTAAGGTACTTCTGCTCTAACTTACATGCTGTTGTTGGTATGTGCTTAAATTCTATATTCTTAGAACTTCTAAGATGTTATCATTGTTGTATAAAGTTAATATTTATTTGGTTTTACCCAGATATTTGCCTTTTTCTTTGCCCATTATCACTCTGAACTTTAGAAGTTCTATCTGGGGCCAGTGTCCTCCTGTGTACAGCATATCCTTTGGAAATTCTTGTGGTGAGGGTCTGTGGGTGGTGAAGAATCTAGTTTTTGTTTGTCTCACAATGTCTGTGTTTCCCAGTTATTATAAGAATAACCTAGACAAATAGCAGTTATTGAAGATACAGAAAACATGGAGTTAGAGTGATGCTTTAGCATAGTGAAAAACCTACAGGTCCAACAGAAGGGGAGTAGTTTATGGTACAAACCCATCCATATGATAAATTATACGATCATAAATTGTCATGTTTTTAGAGATAATGCAATGGCATAAGATCACACAAACAATATTGAGTGGAAAAAAAAAACACAACATACCAAATGCTCACATAAATTAGTACCCATGCTCACATAAATACCCTCAGACAAGATGAAGGAAATATGGCAAACAGTTAAAATTCTTTGTTTCTCAGGTATTGAAGTGCTAGTGGCTCTGATCATCATTGCTATACTTTTCAATAGTGTATAAACTTCCTGCAAAAGCAAGTACAGATCTTCCTTGACTTACAATGGGGTATGTCCTCATAAACCAATCAGGTGTTGAAAATGCATTCAATACACCTAACCTATCAAACATCACAACTTAGCCAAGCTTACCTAAACATGCTCAGAATACTTACAGTAGCTTACGATGGGACAGATTCATCTAACACAAAGCGTGTTTTATAATAAAGTGTTGAACATTTCATGTAATTTATTGAATACTGACTTACAGTGAAAAACACAGTGGTTGTAAGGGTGCAGAATGGTTGTAAGCATGTGGGTTGTTCACCCCCATGATCATGTGGCTGTGTGGGAGCTGTGCCCTCCAGCCACTGCCATGTGGTCACATGACTGAGTGGGAGCTTTCCAGCCACTCCCAGTATCACGAGAAGGTCTCATGCTGCAGATCACTTGTCCTGGAGAAGGTCAAAACTCAAAAGCTGAAGTATGGTTTCCACTGAATGAGCACTGCTTTCATATCCTCATAAAGTTGGAAAATCATTAAGTCAAACCATTATAAGGTGGGGACTGTCTCCATAGCATTTATAATTAGGAACCAGTTATTTACTTTAAAAATTACCCATAATCAAAATGATTTGCAAGAAGATTGGATCATTTACACTCACATTCCATCCCAGCAGTGTATGAGTAGCAATTATATTTTTAATGTTTGCCAATTTTGTAAGTATACTCTAGTGTTTCATTGTTATTTCCATTTACATTATTTTATTAGTATTGAAGTAGAATGCTTTTGTGTCTGTGTGTTTATTGGCCATTTCAATTTCTTCTTTCACTAGAGCATTTGTTCATAACCCTTTGTCGATTTTTCAATTACATTCTTAATGGTTTTCTTATTGATTTGAAAGAACTCTTTATATATTAAGAATATTGACCCTGCCTTTTTATCAGAATATTTTCCAACTTGTCTTTTAAATATCACTTGGTTGTTTTTAATATTTCATTTTAAAATGATTCAGATAAACATTTTGAAAAAAGAGGACTAATTATAAATAAGGTGAAATATGCATTCAAAAAAGATTCCAATAATAGGGAAACCTCATACACAGATAGTGGGAATATAAATTGATGCTGCCACTGTGGAAAATGTTGTTGAGATTTCTCCAAACACTAAAACTAGAATTGACACATATTCTAGCAATCCCACTCCTTGGTATAAATCCCCAAAAACCAAAAACACAAATTTGAAAAGATATATGCACCCCAATGATCATAGCAGCATCATTTAAATACAGTTGCCAAGATACAGAAGCAGTCTAAGGGTTGTCCATCAATGGATGAATGGATAAAGATGTGCGATGGAATGCTATGCAGCTATAAAAGAATGGGCTCACCATCTGCAATAACATGGACCATCTTGGGGACACTGCTCAGTGAAATAAGTCAGACGAAGACAATGCTATTTGATAGCACTTACATGTGAAATCTGAAAACTACAACAGACTAGTGAATGTAACTAAAAAGAAGCAGACTCACAAGTATAGAGAAAAAGCTAGTGGCTACCAGTGGGGAGAGAAGGAAGAGCATTCTCTTAGAGTTTTTAACTGATAGGAAGATGGTGGTGATTTGTCTCATCATCTGCCTCTCTGTGGATGTACAGATCCACACATTATGGCTATATATTTAATAGACTATCATTATACCCTTCTAAGGGTTATTCATGATCCCTATATTGGTACCCTAGGGCTTCCCAGGTGGTCCAGAAATAAAGAATTCACCCCCCAATGCAGGAGTCACAGGAGACATGGGTTTGATCCTTGGGTCGGGAAGATCCCCTGGAGAAGGGAATGGCTACCCACTCCATATAGGGTACTTGCTATTGCCTATAGCAAGCCTTTTAATGAACATAAACCTTTTTTTTAGTAGTCAATTTTTGTAATTTCTTCTTTTGCTTTGATATATGCACAGTCCTTCTTTATTGATTGTGCAATAATTGGTACTGTTAATTGTTTTTACCTTAAGCTATTAATCCACATGAAACTTACATTGATGTGTATCAGGAGGTGAGGCTTTGACTTTTTTCTTTATTTTTCTACAAAAGTGATGATGCCATAGGTTGAGCAATTTCATTATGGCGTTCCTTAAGAGAAGGAGTAATAGATTTTGTTTTCACAAAGTTGTATTTTCTGTTTCTTGGTTCTGTCTAAAGATTCTCATTTTTTTTAAGTTATTAGAGTGAAGAAGCTTCTTTCACAGTATTTGTTTATACACATATATATGTAGGTGTTGGGAATAACATAATGTAAAAATGATCCTAGTTTTCTCTGGTGATTTTTGAAATCCCTTGGAATTTGACTCAGAAAAGAAACAAGAATGGCAGCCTGAACCTCCCTCCATGAGTCACAGCAGCAGCTGTGTATTAAGCTTTTTCCCAAGTCAAGGTTCCACTGTGAAAAAGACAGTCTTTTCTCACTCCAGTCAGTAATGCCGACTAGGAGAACAGGGGAGGGACACTGTGTCTGCCATAGTATGATTTCTGGCCTGATGTACTTCCCAGAGTCGGCAAGAGGAGGCCCAGGTGTCCTACACTCCTGATATGCCTGACTACACACAATTGGTTCGAATCTTGGACCCAGAACCGAGCCCCCTTATTCTTGGGAGACAGCCTCATAGTACTGTCTACATGGGGCCACGTTGTGCTGGTATTTCTGAGTCTTTGTTCTCTTAAAATACTTCAAATGGCTTGGGTCCCAGGCTGCCTCATTGGGTTCTTGAACAAGCTTTCCTTGACCTAAAACTTTTAATGCTAAGTTTGGTTTCCTTCCAGAATTCTAGAAAAACACACCAGACCCCTTTGGTCAGAACAATGTGAGAACTAGGCACCTCCTTCCTGCTGCAGTCGGTAGACCCTAGTGGGTATTGACTTGACCTACCTGATTTTTCCAGGATTTTATAATCGGAGGTCTGCCTTTTGATATGAGTCTGTTTTCCACTGATTACTAAGTCTGGTTATTTTGGACATACACTTGAATTTGAACTTGAGACTGCTTATTAGTTCTTTGACTCCTCACTTGTGAAGAGTCCTAAGAAAGCAAGCCCAAGAGTCGTCTGGTGATGCCAAGCCCCACCATGTGCTGCGCTCTTGCTTGAAGCCTTATGGGACCTTCATGTACTCTTCATGGCAGACTGTGAGGTGGAAACCCAGTTCTGCTGGTGTCCACATGGTGCTGTCTCAGAGGTCATGGAAGAGCACAACAGCTCCTTAGCGATGCTCATGTCTGTTGAGGACCAAGGACAGATGTACAGGTGTTGGTCAGTGGTCTGTTTGTGCAAAGCAGAGTGGCTCTGTGACAGAGGGTCATCTGTGTCCTGAGTCCACACCCTCCCGTGCCCCAGCTCCCCTCCATTTCAGCAGCAGTAAGGTCTCCTGGACTGTAGCCCTTTCACCCAGAGCACCCTTCAGACTCCAGATCTTGGGTCCAGGGTGCGGATGCTGTGACTCCCGCTGTCCACACCACCCTGACCCAGTGGGATTCCCTTCAAGGCTTGTGTTGTCAGGTTCAGCAGCATGTCCTCTGGCGACTGGGGCCTTCTGAAATGCTGTCCTGAACTGGTGGCATGAAAGAACAGTCCCACCATATGTGTCCACCCCCTGCGTCCAGAGGTGTGGACCATACTTATGGCCCAGAATTGACCTGGCCACTCATGGGTGTGTGACTGTGGGAAGGTGGGATGGGACCCTGCCCCTCTGTGGTCTGTGATGTTCACATGTGTGCACACAGCTAAGCAGACCCCATTAGCCTTCCCCATTAAGACTCGGTAGGGAGGAGACAGTATCCGAGCATAACGATCTCTTAGGGCTCCAACTGGTCCTTCCTGCACGTCTCTGGGCTCCTTGAGACTTCTGTTAGGAGAGCAGGCTCTCAGGAGGGAGAGGGCCTCTGATGTGAATGTGAGCCTTACTGACACCAGCATCAAATTCCTTGCCCTGCTCTTCATAAAGCACAGAGATGTCTCTTTCCCAAGACGAATGGGATAACCACATTACAAACCCTTCTTCACAGCTGCTTAAGCAACCTCTTGGTGGAAGTGGAACAATGAGTCTTTCAGAATTGACTTTTACCCCCAAAGACTTTTTGCATCAGCCCCAGACTAATTTCCCAGGATCAGAATCATCCATCTTGGGGAAGACGCCTCCAAACGATTTGGCCTTTGCCAGTTCCCCCTGCCAAGCTATCTTGGGGAGACCCTTGCTGCCTCTAGAATAACTCCTGTCAGAGAAATGGATGGTTTCCGACAGGGTCCTTGGGGTTTTTCATATACACAGGACTTAAAAAGGAAAACAAACTAAATAAAAGATGATGTATCCTGAGCCCTTTGGGAATTTCTTCCTGTCAGGATTTTTATATCCTTTGAGATAGAAAATTGGATTAATGAGTCTTAGCTATGTACATATTTCATTATGGGCAGTAAGCTCAAGCATATTGACACAGAAAGGTTTCCAGTAGAGCTCAGGGACCTAAGAGTCTCTCTCACCTCTGTCTCTAGCTTGGGCACTTATAATCTGGATACTGTAGGCTTCCGTAGCTGGTAAAATTATGTCAGAGGCCACATTTCCAATAAGCCCCCAAACACCGATGCCCTGAGACCCACACCCATGGACTGCAAGGAATGTCTTTAGGCCAGACCACAACTGGGGACCATTTGGCCAAGGAGAACTGGGTACAGTAAGGAAGCCACTAACCAGAGCCCTCATTCCCGCCGCACTGCATGCTGTGCCCCTGGATCCAGCCACAGCCTCAGCCTGCTGGTCTCTGAGCGGTAAGCAGGCTTGCTGAGGTAGCTCAAAACAGATTCTCCAAAAGAAGTATACACTTGGTCATAACAGGACTGGTAACAGTAGCAACACTGAAAAATAAAAAAATTTCTCACATGAGAAAATATTTTGACTTGAGATGATGTGTACAGGTGCAGGTGTCCCATGTCTCAAGGAAATAAGAATATTTCATCTTCTTTTACTTAGATTCTGAAAGTATGGGGGACATGTAGAAGAAAAAGTTCACTGCTGCTGCTGCTAAGTCGATTCAGTCGTGTCCGACTCTGTGTGACCCCATAGACGGCAGCCCACCAGGCTCCGCCGTCCCTGGGATGCTTCAGGCAAGAACACTGGAATGGGTTGCCATTTCCTTCTCCAGTGCATGAAAGTGAAAAGTGAAAGTGAAGTCGTTCAGTCATGTTTGACCTTGTGCGACCCCATGGACCCCAGCCTACCAGGCTCCTCCATCCATGGGATTTTCCAGGCAAGAGTACTGGAGTGGGTTGCCATTGTGTCACAGTTATTAGACAAAGGAAATTACTGGGAGAGGGAGGTTGTATTTGAACTATGAGTAGGTTATAGAAATGAGTAAATTGCAATTGTAGGCAGACATTTTCCAGACTGTTTTTCTCAGAGCCCATAGATATTAATTATGTCCTATATGCAAAAAATAAGTGTTCTGTGGCCATAAAAATTGAAGAACCTCTAGGCAAAATTTAAATAAACTCTGTTAATTTTTAAAAAGTTTTATTGGAGTATAGTTGATTTACAATGTTCTGTTAGTTTCAGTGTACAGCAAAGTGAATCAGTAATACATATACATATAAATGTATTCCCTGGTGGCTCAGACGGTAAAAGCATCTGCCTACAATTCGGGAGACCTGGGTTCAATCCCTGGGTTGTGAAGACCCCCTGGAGAAGGAAATGGTAACCCATTCCAGTATCTTGCCTGGAAAATTCCATGGATGGAGAAGCCTGGCAGGCTACAGTCCATGGGGTCGTGCAAAGAGTCGGACACAATTGAGCAACTTCACTTCTTCATAGATGTATCCAATCTGTTTTAGATTATTTTCCCACATAGGCCATAGGAGAGTACCGAGTAGAGCTCCATATGCTATACAGTAGGTCCTTGTTGGTTATCTATTTTAAATGTAGTAGTGTTTATATCAATCCCAATCCCCCAATTTATCCATCCCCCCACCTCCCCCTGGGAACCATAAGTTTGCTTTCTATCTGTTTCTGTTTTGTAGATAAGTTCATTTGTACCCACCCCCCTTTTCTTTTTAGATTCCACACATAAGCAATCTCATATGATCTTTGTCTTTCTCTGTCTCACTTCACTCAGTATGAGAGTCTCTAGGTCCATCTATGCTGCTGCACATGGCATTATTTTAGTTTTATTAATGGCTGAGTAATATTCCATTGTATATATGTGCCACAACTTCTTTATCCATTCCTGTGGAATGGACATTTAGGTTTGCTTCCATGTCCTGGATCCTGTAAATAGTGCTGCAATGAACATTGGGGTGCATGTATCCCTTTGAACCATGGTTTTCTTAGGATATATGCCCAGGAGTGGGATTGCTGAATCATATGGTAATTTTATTTTTTAAGAAATTCTAGACTGTTCTCCATAGTTGCTATTTTAATTTATAGTCCCACTAACAGTGTAGAACAGTTTCTTTTTCTCCACACCCTCTCCAGCATTTATTGTTTGTAGATTTTTTGATGATGGCCATTTTGACAGGTGTGAGGTAACACCTCATTGTTGTCTTGATTTGCATTTCTCTAATAATCAGGCTTTCCTGGTGGCTTGATGGTAAAGAATATGTCTGCCAATGCACGAGACACAGGTTCAGTCCCGGGGTTGGGTATATCCCCTGGAGAAAGAAATGGCAACTCACTCCAGTATTCTTACCTAGGAAATCCCATGGGCAGGGGAGCCTGGTGGGCTACAGTCGATGGGGTTGTAAAGAGTCAGACATGATTCTGTGACTGAACAAGAACAACAATAACAATAATTAGTGACACTGAACATCTTTTCATGTGCTTTTTAGCAGCCTTTGTGTCTTCTTTGGAGAAATGTCTATTTAGATATTCTGCCCATTTTTTGATTGGGTTGTTTTTTTTGATATTGAGCTGCTTGAGCTATTTGTATATTTTGGAGATTAATCTCTCATTGGTTGATCTTTTGGAAATATTTTTTCCCATTCCATGGATTGTCATTTCATTTTGTTTATGGCTTCATTTGTTGGGTGTGAGTTGCTCAGTCATGTCTGACTCTTTGTGACTCCATGGACTGTAGTCCACCAGACTCCTCTGTCCCTGGGATTTTCCACGCAAGAATAATGGAGTGGGTTACCATTTTCTTCTCCATGGGATTTTGGAGTAGGATCAAACCAGGGATTGAACCTGTATCTCCTCGTCTCCTGTGTTGGCAGGAAGATTCTTTATCACTGCGCCACCTGGGAAGCCCCTTCCTTTGTTGTGCAAAAGCTTTTAGGTTTAACTAGGTCCCATTTGTTTGGTTTTATTTTCATTACTTTAGGAGGTGGATTATAAAAGATCTTGCTGGGATTTATATCAAGGAGTGTTTTACCTATGTTTTTCTTTTTATAGTTTCCAGCCTTATATTTAGGTCTTTAATCCATCTTAAATTTTTTTTTTTTTAATGTGTGGTGTTAGGAAGTATTCTACTTTTCATTCTTTCACATACTATTCATTCTTTCACATATAGTTGTCTAGTTTTCCCAGCACCACTTATTGAAGAGACTATCTTTTCTCCATACTATATTCTTGCCTTAGTCATAGATTGGTTCCCCATAAGTGCATGAGCTCATCTCTGGACTTTCCTGTTCCATTGATCTATAGTTCTGTTTTTGTGCCAGTACCATACTGCTATGAGGACTGTAGCTTTGTAGTATAGTATGCAGTCAGGAACCCTGATTCTTCCTGCATCTTAACATGAGACTCTGCACTGCACGTCACGAAAGATAAGTAGAATGTTTACCGAATGAATTTATCTACGAAACTCTTGAAATATTCTTGAAATATCTGTGCACTCCAAACTCTGGTAAATGCTGTTCTGGTTTCCAGCAATCTTTTCTGAGCCTTAGTGGACTGTTTTTATCTTAGGCCTACAAAACATTTTAAACATCACGAAATAATGGGTATTTGTTAATTGTTAACAGTTAGACAACATCAACAGGCAAAAGATGGAAACACAATAGAGAACCCTCCCATATAATAGACTTATTTATAGCCTTTTATTTTTTATTTTCCCATCTCTGACTCTGCCTGCATCTCCATCTGTCTCTCTCATTCACTACATGTCCACACTATGTATTTTGTGTTACAAAAGTGGGATCAATCCTTTTGTTTAATATAAACATTTTGTATGTCATAATATCCTTCTTGTCGTACTTTTCAATGGCTTCTAGGTTTTCTAGCATATTTGTGAACCATAATTTAATCCTTATTATTGGACATTTGTTTCTAGGTTTTGTGTGTGTGTGTAGACCATTATAGTTTTTTGTAAGAATAAAACTAAATCTTTGTAGCCATCTGTGCTTGCTTAAGTCTCTTATAAAATTTGTTAAAGGGTCATAATTTTCAGTGTGCATTCTTTATCCTGAGACAGAATTCTAATTAGGGCCATCAATACCATGTCTCTAATGATTAGACTAATTCTTTTGCAGCCTGGCTCGGAGTACAGGACCAGAGTCAGACAGCCTTGATGCAGTCCCTGCCCCTGCTGCTTAATAGGTCTCTGAATTTAAGTGGCTGATGTAACTTCTCCAAGCCTCAGTCTCCACAGCTATAAAATTATAATGATAATAGTAACTTCCTCAAAGAATTCTTGTGAGCATTTACAAGTCTATCATTTGGAATGGGGGTGGAGGGTGTGTGTGTGTGGGAGGATGCTGTGGTGGAAGGCAGGGTGGGAGGAGGAGAACTGAGTACCAGAGACCCACCATGACTTCTGCTTGCCCAGGGTGCTCCTACCTCCGCTCCTCCTCCTTTTCCGGCAATGGGGACCTCTTTTCAAGTGGTACAAATGCAGCACACAGCCGGACGCACATGGCTGTGGCTGTGACCGGAATGCGACTGCTGGTTCTGCCCTCTTTTAGCTTGACCTGCAATGCAGTGTAACTTCCTTCTGGTTCACAGCCTTGCAAATGGATATTAATGAAACTTCCTACCTTGTTGAGTTGGGATGATGATTCAGTGAGATACAATTTGCATGTATAGCACCTGTCATATCATAAGCACTCAGTGGCAGCCAGAAAAGAAGTCACTTAACCTCCCTAACCTATTTCTATCAGTAAAAGAGGAGTAACAGTAATGATTTTGATGAGTTATTACCAGGATTAACTGAAGGCAAAGCACTAGCATGGTTCTTGGCAATAGTAGATATTTAATATATGGCAGCTCTTGGAACATATTATTACTAGTGGGGTTAGTATTGATGACAGTAATGCAGCTGAGCTGCCCTGATGCCCCCTCTCTTACAGTCAATGACAGGCCATTCGGGCCCTGCAAGTTAGTGGGTCCCTTGGATGAAGTGCCTGTGGACACACGCAGCACCTCCACTTTGGTCTGCAGGTTGGAAACCCTCATTTTCAGGCACACTGACCTGCCCTGTCCAAGAGTTCTGAAATACAGTGTTGACTTTTAAGATTGCCCTTTGTGGAGTGATATTTACAATTAAATTTTCAGTGCAATTAATTATTGATGAGATACTAGAAGGGACTTAGGCAACAGGTCTTAGCGGAGAATAGAAAAGATACTGGATTTAAGGCATGCTTTAACTACTGCAATTGTTTTTGAGCTAAAGGTACATCTAGAATTCTTTCTCTAGGCTCAAGGAGAAAAACATATGCTGGGAAATTGTGTGAAACGTGAGGAGTCACAGTGGAATTGAGTTTGAAATGTACAACCTCATCACACCACGAATTCAATCTCAAAGCACGTTATGGGCCATAATTCTTTCAAAGTCCTTAGAGACACCTTAACACCACTTCAAATTAGACCTGTTCAAATTCTGCTTATGCCCACCCCCTGCTCCACAGTGTAAATCATTATTTTCCATTTGTATCTGAGTTGAGCTATTCTTAAAAACCAATAACTCTATTCCTTTCAGAATGGCTCTATTGCACTAAAGCTTCCTTGGAAGGTACCTTTGTTTTTGTCAATGCTCTGAGGTGTGAAGTCTACATAATTTGCTAAATGTATCGTGTTTACATATGCATAAGCCAGTTACCTCCAGATCACCATCTCCTGCCTGTACTATTGGCTGAATGCTTAAAGAAAATGAAGCTTAATTTTCTGTAAGCAGTGTTCCATGGTTTCCAAATAAGCTCACTGAGACACAGATAAACTAAATTACTTAGTGGTAACTATCCAGACAGAAATGAGAAGCCAGTGCTGAAACAAGCCAGATGTGTGGTGTCCTTCCTGCATCCTTCCATCACCATATGCAAAGAAATAGGACAGTGAGATCCCAGGGACCCCCAGCTTCTGCCAGGCTGACTGAGGTGTTTACAGAATGGGTCAGTGCCAATCTGTAAGCCCATGAGCTAGACGTCAGCCTATAGAACCCTGAACTCAGCGTTACCAGGTTTTCTGGTAATTTCTTGCCTTGGGCAGGGGAAGTCAAAATGATATCTGCAGTGGAAGAATCAGCCCAGCTTTCCCGTAAGTGAATCAGCATGGGTGGAGTAAACAGCAGGAACTAGAATCATTTGGTCATGGGTTCAAATGCCAGCTTTGGCCTTGACATGTGTGTTGCATGGAAAGCAGGCAAGGATGGGCAAGGCCTCAACCTGTCTTTAGCGTGTTTGTGTGCTCAGTCACTACATCATGTTCAACTCTGTGACCTCATGGACTATAGCCCGCCAGGCTACTCTGTCCATGGAATTTTCCAGGCAAGAATACTGGAGCGAGTTGCCATTTCCTACTTCTAAACCTTGGCATTCTCAAATACCAAGTGTCGGGGGAGGCGGGCATAGGATCACCCTCCCAGGCTTCCTGAGGCCTCACTAAGATAGTCTGTCTTTATATTTAGTCAGCATCATAGAGTCAGGCACCCAGGTATTGTATCTTTCCCATCCCTTCCCCCACCCCCAAGTCTAGTCATCTTTTAGCTAGAAGTTATTCCTCTTGGTGGTGGTTATAATTCTCCCCCCTTATCCTCAAATGCACTCTTTTATTTGATTTCTTTACCATGTTTATTCTTGATACTTCTATAGTGATGGAAATACCTTCACTTAGCTCAGAGTATTCAGATTACTTCCATTGTACCATCTGCAAATATGTAAACACCCACCTTTGACCAGACACTCTGCTGGAAACTGGGAGTAAGTATAGATGTGACTGTTGCAGAATCCTTGCTGTGTTGGCTCAGAGTCCAGAAGGGACAATAGGTTGTGACAAAGCATAGAAAAGCAGAATTCTAAGTAGAGGGATCTGGGGACATCCCATGAAGGGGTAGTTGCACCTTCCTAGTGTGGGTGGAAGAGAGGATCCCACACAGGAATACATTTGTGCTGAGCCTTGGTTCTCTAGCAGAGAACATTCTGGGAGAAAGGTCTTTGTCGTTAAAATTCCTCTGACTCAGTGAAGGGAAAACGTTGTCCTTTTACAAATAAGGAGAGGGGAGCCTGAACACCAGGCAAGGGCCATGTCTTAATCATCTCACATCCCCCCCACGTGTCTGGCTCAGGGAGTGCTGAAATTGAATTTAGACCTGCCCAAGGTCACAAGGCAGGATGGTGAACAGCACACAGATCAAGTTGATTAAAAAAATATGTGTTTAGGGATTATTTTTCCCCTTTGGGTTAAAAAGACAAACATTGGCAGGTGGCATTAGGATGGAAGGAAAGGTATACACTGTCCTGAGTTACATAGCTCATGGGACTCTCGAGGTCCTATCCCTGGAGCTTTATCCCACCTAGGGGCTACTGCCCTGCACTGCATTTGTTCATTCATTCAGCAAACATCAAACAGCACTGTGTGGTGTTCACCTTAAGCCCAGCACTGAGGACCCAGCTGAGTGAGTGGGGAACAGGGAAACAGACAGACTGGGAAAACAGAGCTTCATTTTTTGAAGAGGTGTGTGTTCACATCACAGCCAGAAAGCATGAAAAGGAGGACAGGAGTCCTTCCTCCCATTCCCCCATCTTCCCCCAAAATGGAGGCCATTATAATTAGTTTTCCACATATCTTTGAGGAGTTCTTGATGCATACGGAAGTAAACACAAATACAGACTCTTATCCCCTCCTTTAACAGAGACATAGTAGTAGATATAAAACACTCTATTCTGTACTTTGATTTTTTACTTAATGTAAAAGATTAATGTTAGAGATTCTGACATACAAATATCTGTATAGTGTTCCATCAGGTAGATGTACTATAGTGGATTTAACCCTGCAGATCTGAATTATTTTCAGCTTTTGCTATTTCAAATAATCCTATAGCAGATAGCCTTATACACGTTACTTCAAATGCATGGAATGTTCATAAATGGAGATTCTAGTCCCAGAAGGGAATTCTGGAGTCAAAGTATCTAGCAACCTTTCTGAATTGCTTGGTAGTTCTTATGACTCTTGCAGTCCATATGGAGTTAGGTTTTTCTCTGTGACCTAGTTTGAAATTAAAATGTTATTCTTTTATGAGGTGAATTTTAACCCATTTAGATTTATTGATATAAAAAATTGTTTGGTCCTATCAACTCTGTTATTTTTTTTGTTTTGTTTTCCTTCCACTCTATGCTCTATTTTATTTGTTTGTGGGAGGGCAGGTGCATGTATAATTCTTCTGATACTCAGGGATGTTATCCCTTTAAAAGTTAGGAAAATTAATATTCTTTCTCTTTGTTCCTTCCCTTCTTTTCACATCTCCTCCCTTCTTCTATTACTTGATGATTGTTAATATAATTATTCTCTTAGAGCTTGTCTTTGTTCTGTAAAAATATTCACTCTTCTAATACTTGATTTGTCATCTTTTAATGCTTTTATGACCCAAAGAGGAAATCAGGAAATTTGATCTACCTGTATCTATTTCCTTCCTCCCTCCTTCCTCTGCCTTTTTTTTTTTTTTTTTGTAGTTGTATCATTTCTGCATTATCAGGGCATGTAGCATCTGCATTCTTACCTTTCACACTCATCTCCATCTTTGTTCCTTCACAAGTAAATGGATTTCCCAAGTCATCTCTATGGTTGGCCACAGTGCATCCTCTCATAGCTCCTCTGAAGGGCTCATGCAAACCATATGCCCCAAGTCACTGAAGGTTCAAAACTGGTTTTCTGTAGTATTTATTCCTGGATGGTAACTCAGGTGGATATAAAGCCTGGTCCAATTTTCTTTTCATGACTGTCATACATATTGCTTCACTGGATTCTGACTTTGAATATTGCTGTTCTGAAATCTGCAGGCAGCCTTATTTCTTTTATCTTTCATAAGTTTCTTAGTCATCTTTTCTGTTACTAAGTATCCATTTTATTTGCTTTTCACAATCTAGTAACTTCATTAGGATGGGCTTCCCCAGTGGCTCCGAGGCAAAGATTCTGCTTGCAATGCAGGAGACACAGGTTCTATCCCTGGGTTGGGAAGACCCTGTGGAGAAGGAAATGGCCTACTCCAGTATTCTTGCCCAGAAAATCCCATGGATAGAGGAGCCTGGTGGGCTAGTCTATGCAGTTGCAAAAGAGTCAGACATGACTTAGTGACTAAACAACAAACTTCATTAGGATAGATTTTAATGTCTGAGTTGACTATTCTAGGCTGATTTTCCCTGGCTCATGCTGTACCTTTTCAAAATGTAGATTCAATTCTTCTTTTATTTTAGGAATGGGTTAATGAATTACATTTTAAACATATGTCCTCTTCCAATGTTTTCTTTTGTGTCTTCAGAGGCTCCAGTTAGGTATGTGTAGGGTTTCTCTTGCCTCTTTTCTGTAGCTGTAATTTGCTCTCTAATCCTTTGTAATTTCTTATTTCCTTTTCATGTTGTTTACTCCCTTCGTTTTAGCATCCTTCTCACTCAGTGAGTCTCCCTCAGTGTCCTCCCTTGTGCTTCTTCCAATTCAGCTTCATTTTTATGTTGATTCTGGTTGTTCTTTCTACGTCTTTCCTGGGACCTGAATGTTCACAGGCTGTCTCATCTGTTGTCTCTTCANTTCCAATTCAGCTTCATTTTTATGTTGATTCTGGTTGTTCTTTCTACGTCTTTCCTGGGACCTGAATGTTCACAGCTGTCTCATCTGTTGTCTCTTCATCTCTTCTCTGAGTCCTTGAATATTGTTTTATTGTCTTTCTTCGTAAAAGTAATTGTTTTATCTTAATGCATGGTGTTATACATATTTTCACTGTTATCATTTTTATACTGAGTGCTCTGTGGTAAGCTTTGTTTTGTTGCTCTCTTCCATAATTTTTATGAAATAATATATATATGGAAAGCACATATTATACATATATATAATATCAACATGCTGGCATAAGTCCTTTTGGAAGAGGTTGCCATTATCCCTACCATAGTTTGGCCTCATGCTAAACTACAGGAAGGGAACACAGCCCCACCCATCAGCAGAAAATTGGATTAAAGATTTACTGAGCATTGCCTTGCCCACCAGAGCAAGACCCAGTTCTCCTCATAACCAGTCCCTCCCTTCAGGAAGCTTCCACAAACCCCTTATCCTCAACCATCAGAGGGGAGACAGAATGAAAACCACAATCACAGAAAACTAACCAAACTGATCACATGGTTAGCCTTGTCTAACTGATCACTGAGTTAGCCTTGTCTGATTCAATGAAACTATGAGCCATGCCATGTAGAGCCACCTAAGATGGACGGGACATGGTGGAGAGTTCTGACAAAACGTGGTCCACTGGAGAAGGAAATGGCAAACTACTTCAGCATTCTTGCCTTAAGAACTCCATGAATACTATAAAAAGGCAAAAAGATATGACATTGAAAGATGAGCTCTCCAGGTCGGGAGGTGTCTGATATACTACTGGAGAACAGTAGAAAAATAGCTCCAGAAGGAATGAAAAGGCTAAGCCAAAGCAGAAACAATGCCTAGTTGTGGGTGTATCTGGTGGTGAAAATAAAGTCCAATGTTGTAGAGAACAATACTGCATAGGAACCTGGAATGTTAGGTCCATAAATCAAGGTAAATTGGAAGTGGTCAAACAGAGATGGCAAGAGTAAACATCGACATTTTAGGAATCCATGAACTAAAATGGACCAGAATGGGTGAATTAAAATCAGATGACTTTTATATCTTCTACTGTGAGCAAGAATTCCTTAGAAGAAATAGAATAGCCCTCATAGTCAACAAGAGAGTCCAAAATATAGTACTGGGGAAACCTCCAAAACAACTGTAATGCAAGTTGATACCCTAATCAGTAATGCTGAAGAAGCTGAAGTTGAATGGTTCTATGGAAGACCTACAAGTTCTAGAACTAACACCCCCCCCCCCCAAAGCTGTCCTTTTCATTATAGGGGAATGGAATGTAAAAGTAGGAAGTCAAGAGATAACTGGAGTAATAGGCAAGTTTGGCCTTGGAGTACAAAGTGAAGCAGGGCAAAGGCTAACCGTTTTGCCAAGAGAATGCACTGGTCATAGCAAATACCCTCTTCCAACAACACAAGAGAAGACTCTACATATGGACATCACCAGATGGTCAATGCCAGAATCAGATTGATTATATTCCTTGCAGCTGAAGATGGAGAATCTCTATACAGTCAGCAAAAACAAGACTGGGAGCTGACTGTGGCTCAGATAATGAACTTCTTATTGCAAAATTCAGACTTAAACTGAAGAAAATAGGGAAAACCACTAGGCCATTCAGCTATGACCTAAATCAAATCCCTTACAATTATGCAGTGGAAGTTGACAAATAGATTCAAGGGAATAAATCTATTAGAGTGCCTGAAGAACTATGGATGGAGGTTCTTAACACTGTACAGGAGGCAGTGATCAAAACCATCCCAAGAAAAATAAAGGCCAAAAGGCAAAATGGTTGTCTGAGGAGGCTTTACAAATAGCAGAGAAAAGAAGAGAAGTGAAAGGCAAAGGAGAAAAGGGAAGATATATTCATCTGAATGCAGAGTTCCAAAGAATAGCAAGAAGGAATAAGAAAGCCTTTTTGAATGAACAATGCAAAGAAATACAAGAAAACAATAGAATGCGAAAGACTAGAGATCGCTTCAAGAAAATTAGAGATACCAAGGGAACATTTCATGCAAAGATAGGCACAATAAAGGATAGAAATAGTATGGACCTAACAGAAGCAGAAGATATTAAGAAGAGGTGGCAAGAATACATAGAAGAACTATACAAAAAAGATCTTCATGAACTGGATAACCATAATGGTGTGATCACTCACCTAGAGCCAGAAATTCTGGAGAGTGAAGTCAAGTGGGCCTTAGGAAGTATTACTACAAACAAAGCTAGTGGAGGTGATGGAATTCCAGCTGAGCTATTTCAAATCCTAAAAGATGATTCTGTGAAAGTGCTGCACTCAATATGCCTGCAAATTTGGGAAACTCAGCACTGGCCATAGAACTGGAAAAGGTCAGTTTTCATTCCAATCGCAAAGAAGGGCAATGCCAAAGAATGTTCAAACTTCCATACAGTTGTGCTCATTTCACATGTTAGCAAGGTCATGCTCAAAATCCTCCAAGCTAGGCTTCAATAGTACATGAATCAAGAAATTCCATATGTACAAGCTGGATTTAGAAAAGGCAGAGGAACCAGAGGTCAAATTGCCAACATCCGCTGGATCATAGAAAAAGCAACAGAATTCTAGAAAACATCTACTTCTGCTACTTCATTAATACTACTTCATTAACTACACTAAAACACTCGACTGTGAGAATCATAACAAACTATGGAAAATTCTTCAAGAGATGGGAATACCAGACCACCTTACCTGCCTCCTGAGAAACCTGTATGCAGGTCAGAAAGCAACAGTTAGAACCAGACAGAAAACAATGGACTGGTTTGAAACTGGGGAAAGAGTACATTAAGGCTGTATATTGTCACTCTCCTTATTTAGCTTATATGAAGAGTACATCATGAGAAATGTTGGTCTGGAAGAAGCACAAGCTGAAATCAAGATGCCGGGAGAAATATCAATAACCTCAGATACGCAGGTAACACCACCCTTGTGGCAGAAAGCACAGATGAATGAAAGAGCCTCTTGGTGAAGGTGAAAGAGGAGAGTGAAAAAGCTGGTTTAAAACTCAACATTCAAAAAACAAAGATCATGGCATCCAGTCCCATCACTTCATGGCATATAGATGGGGAAACAGTGAAAGACTATTTTATTGGGCTCTAAAGGTCCGTCTAGTCAAGGCTATGGTTTTTCCTGTGGTCATGTATGGATGTGAGAGTTGGGCTGTAAAGAAAGCTGAGCGCCGAAGATTTGACGCTTTTGAACTGTGGTGTTGGAGAAGACTCTTGAGAGTCCCTTGGACTGCAAGGAGATCCAACCAGTCCATTCTG
>SJYQ01003917.1:669483-715374 GCA_006410935.1 Redunca redunca | reverse complement strand
GTTCGTAGTGATGCTTTCTAAGGCCCACTTGACTTTACATTCCAAGATGTCTGGTTCTAGATGAGTGATCACACCATAGTAATTATCTGGGTCATGAAGATCCGCTTTGTACAGCTCTTCTGTGTATTCTTGCCATCTCTTCTTAATATCTTCTGCTTCTGTTAGGTCCATACCATTTCTTTATTGCGCCCATCTTTGCATGAATGTTCCCTTTATATCTCTAATTTTCTTGAAGAGATCTCTAGTCTTTCCCATTCTGTTGTTTTCCTCTATTTCTTTGCATTGATCACTGAAGAAGTCTTTCTTATCTCTTCTTGCTATTCTTTGGAACTCTGCATTCATGGCCCTCAAAATTTCCCCACCATAGAAATAATTTACCCTGGAACTTTGAGTTTATGCTGTCAACAAGATCCCCAGATTATTTTGATTATCAGCTAGTTTGAGGACACACTATTGAAGCAGCAAGTTGAGATGGTCCTTATTAATTAAAAGAAAGCAACCTGTACTATCCCCTGCTGTTGACTTTTAGAAAACAGTTTTGTTAACTATCTAGGTGCTACTCTTTCTTCACATGTTATACATGCAGCCAGGACCTGTCTGAGGCAAATGTGAAGTGGATGATGTTGGCCTTTAGTGTCCTCCCAATTTCCCCCCAAACACCCAGAGGTCTCCTGATATGCCCATGACTTGTGTAATCAGGTGCCACCTGCAAATTCCCAGTATTTATTAATCCCCTCATGACCTGACCCTCAATTATATTTGAGACTATAACATGTATAGAGGACTTTTGATAAACCAATGTGTTCTTCAGTTCAGTTTAGTCGCTCAGTCATGTCTGACTCTTTGCGACCCCATGAATCACAGCACGCCAGGCCTCCCTGTCCATCACCAACTCCTGGAGTTCACTCAGACTCACGCCCATTGAGTCAGTGATGCCATTCAGCCATCTCATCCTCTGTTGTCCCCTTCTCCTCCTGCCCTCAATCTCTCCCAGCATCAGAGTCTTTTCCGATGAGTCAACTCTTTGCATGAGGTGGCCAAAGTACTGGAGTTTCAGCTTCAGCATCATTCCCTCCAAAGAAATCTCAGGGCTGTTCTCCTTCAGAATAGACTGATTGGATCTCCTTGCAGTCCAAGNGTCCAAGGGACTCTCAAGAGTCTTCTCCAACACCACAGTTCAAAAGCATCAATTCTTCGGTGCTCAGCCTTCTTCACAGTCCAACTCTCACATCCATACATGACCACTGGAAAAACCATAGCCTTGACTATACAGACCTTTGTTAGCAAAGTAATGTCTCTGCTTTTAAATATGCTATCTAGATTGGTCACAATTTTTCTTGATTTACAAGTATTTTACCATGTAATCATAAGAACTACTCTATACAGTAGGTGTGATTATCTTTGTTTTGTAGATGAAGAAAGTGAGACCCAGGGATAGCATCTGTTTCCACTTTATTCACTGAAGGACCTTCACCTCTTTTTTTAAATTTATTAATTTTTAATTGAAGGATAATTGCTTTACAGTATTGTGTTTGTTGCTGCCAAACAGCAACATGAATCAGCCATAGGTGTACCTATGTCCCGGACCTTCACCGCTTTAAGCCTCAGTTTCCACACCTGTGGGCTTCTCTGATAGCTCAGTTGGTAAAGAAGCCACCTGCAATATAGGAGACCCTGGTTCGATTCCTGGGTCAGGAAGATCCACTGGAGAAGGGAAAGGCTACCCACTCCAGTATTCTTGGGCTTCCCTTGTGGCTCAGCTGGTAAAGAATCTGCCTGCAATGAGGGAGACGTGGGTTTAATCCCTGAGTTGCAAAGATCCCCTGGAGAAGGGAAAGGCTACCTACTCCAGTATTCTGGCCTGAAGAATTCTGTACAGTCCACGGGATTGCAAAGAGTTGGACACGACTGAGTGACTCTCACTTTTCCACATCTGTAGCAGTGAAATACTCTACCATGCCTGCTTCACATAGGTTGTGGAGTTACTGAGCTTATGGATACAAAGCTCCTACTATTGCATTTGCCACAGAGTAGCCTTTTAATATGTGATCATCAGTAGCAGTCCCATAGCTATCTACATACCCTGCTTTGTTTTTCTTCAAAATTTGTATCAGTATTTGACATTATATGTTTGTATATTATTATCTCTTTACCCCACTAGATCATAAACTCCTTGAGAGAAGGAATTTTGCTTTGTTCACTTCTCTTCACAGGACTTATAATAACACGTGGCTCCTAGGAAGCACCACAAATATTTATTGAAAGAATGGTTGTTATGGCCATAATTACCTCTGTCGCACCTCACTGCACACACGATAGCTGCCCTTTAAATGCTTGCTATGGGGTTTGCGGCAAACAGAAACAAAAGCATTTACCATCATACTATACTGCCTCCCACCACGGGTAAATTGAATAAATAAATGACCTCCTGGCTGAGATAACTTATTTGAAGACACAGATCACAAAAACAAAGGGAGGCTCTTATATAAATTTGTCACAAATTATATTGTGTGCTTTCTACCCTGGCTTCTATGAACAAAAGATGAATGCCACAGGCATGCAAGAAAGAGTAAGTAACATAAGCACATTTCCCCCCCTTAATTTGTTATATGGTATCCCCGGTCCCTGTTAGATCTGGCCATTTGGACAAGTAAATTATAGCGCCTCTGAGTGGGTGGAGAGTCTCTGGCTCTAATCCTTGGTTTGGTTTCCCTTGGCTCTACACTCATTTTCCAAAGTCAATTTATGCCTCATTAATATGACCTATTTGATTTTATATATGACTCAGAACTATATCATCACAAGGCTTCAAAAATGCATCAGAATTTTATATGTCAGAACAGATGATACTCTTTCATTTCAGTGACTGTTACAAAAATACTTTTGCTACTTTAACTGGGTATTTGTGGTCATCTGAGCTAAATTAATAGACACAAAAAGAAAAATTTTTTTTCTTAAACTTTATATAATATAAAAGCACATACATATTTATTGTATGTGTATAAAGAAAAGACTATAAGAGTATTTAAGAAGAAATCAAATTTCCTCTGCTCCATCCTTGTCATTCTATCCCTAGAGGCAGCCACCAATGACCATTTGGTACTTATCTTTCTAAACAGTGTGAAAATCAGACTTGCCTTGATCTACTGTCTTCCTTTGTGAGATATGACACTAAAGAGCCACTTAAAAATTATAACCATTCCTTTTAAAAATGTTCTACCACAGAGAATCTCAAATACACACAATAGTAGACAAAATAATATGACCTCTCATGTACCCATTACCTAGCACAACCATCGACCCACAGCCAACCCATGGTCCCAGCCAAACTCCCGTTCATTTCTCTCTATCCAGGATTTTTTTAAAAAATAAATCCCTTATATCCATGTATTTATATATAAATCTCTAAAAGCAATGACCCTTTTTAAACAAAACTGTATGCTGATATTACATCTGAAATATTCCTCAATAGTATTAAATAGTCAGTGTTCAAATTTCCAATTGTCTCATAACTGTCATAAATGGAGTTTTTTTTTAAGCTTTAAAAAATTTCAGGATCTAAACAAGCTTCCTGTATTATGATTGGCTGATATATCTTTTAAGTTTCTTTTTGTTAGTAGACTCCCTTCAATTCCCTATGCCCTAAAAATTTGTTTTTAGAAGAAACTGTTTTTTTGATCCTCAGAGTTTTACACCATCTGAATCTTGCAGATTGCATCCCCATGGAATAATTTAACATGTCCCTCTGCCTTCTTATGTATTTCCTTTACTTGACTCTAGAGGCTTGATTGAAGAAGGCAATGGCACCCCACTCCAATAGTCTTGCCTGGAAAATCCCATGGACGGAGGAGGCTGCTAGGCTGCATTCCATGAGGGCACTAAGAATCGGACATGACTGAGCGACTTCACTTTGACTTTTCACTTTCATGCACTGGAGAAGGAAATGGCAACCCACTCCAGTATTCTTGCCTGGAAAATCCCAGGGGGAGCCTGGTGGGCTACCGTCTGTGGGGTCGCACAGAGTCTGACACGACTGAAGCGACTTAGCAGCAGCAGCAGCATCAGAGGCTTGATTAGTTCAAGTTCAGTGTTTCTCTTGAGTGTTGCATAAGGTAAAGCTTTGTTTCTTCTATCAGGATGCTCATGATGTCAGACTTGCTTTTTTTTCGTTGTTTATTGAAGGAATTTAATATACTAATGTGCACTATGAATCATCAAGAAAGAAAGGATACTGTGTTCCACATCCCCCAAACTTATTTAAGATGTAAATAATTTTTGGCATCACAGCTAATAGAGACAGAATTTAACACAACACACTTTGAGAAATGTTGCCCTATATTAACTGACGAAAGCTTTTCCCTCTGGAGAAGTCAGACTCTGTCTTTTTGTAATGTCTCCAACCTTTGATGTTCAGTTTGGAGAAGGAAAAGGCAACCTACTCCAGTATTCTTGCCTGGGCAATCCCATGGACAGAGGAGCCTGGAAGGTTACAGTCCATGGGGTCACAAGAGTCGGATACAACTTAGCAACAAAATCACCACCACTGTGATTCATTATTTTATTAGGATGTGCAAGATGGAGACCTGTCATTCCTTTTTTAAAATAAGTTAACTATAATCCTTTTGTAAGATGTTTCCCTTTATTGACTAGTTATCTAACTGTACAGTTTGTAAATGAAAAGGAGGATAAATGCTTGATTCTTTTCCCAATCCCCCAATTTCTTTTTAGTACCATTTGAATTCATTGAGTTAACATATTTGATGAATTTAAATCCACAGCATTAATCTTAATGCTCAAATCAGTTCATTTTGGCCAGTGGGGCTGTCTTCAGATTGACTTCTGTGAGTCATTTTGAGATGATCCCAATGGTATTTGACAGCTCCTTACTTCTTGTATGATAAGATATTCCACATTTATATGGTAGATTTCCTGCTCCAGGTTTCAAACCAGCTATTTCTCCTAAAAGCTTTGGCTTCTTTTGTTGGAAATAAATGTCTGGAAACCACAATTCAGGTGCTAGAGCTATGACCACTTTTAAAAGAGGTCAATTTGCTCACATGGTTTGGATGTTGCAAAGAACTTTCTGCAAGCTGTATATAGTCCTAAAAACACTTGCTTGTTTAAGAATGAATTATCTGATAGAAAAAAGAATTTTTTAATTAAATAAAAAAGGAAGAAAAAAATCAATTATCTGAATCTCCTGCTTCTTTTTTTTAAGATATAGCTCTTTTATTTTATTTTTAACTTTTTATTTTATATTGGAATATAGCAGATTTACAATGTTGTGATAGTTTCAGGTGTACAGCAAAGTGAATCAGTTATGCATATACATGTATCTATTCCTTTTCAAGTTCTTTTCCTATTTAGGTTGTTACATAATATTGAACAGCATTCCTTGTGCTGTACAGTAGATCCTTGTTGGTTATACACTTTGTTTATTTTTGAAATAGTTTTATTTGTTTATTTTACTATGCTGGGTCTTTTGCTCCTTGGGCTTTTCTATAGTTGCCGGCAGCGGGGCCTACTCTCTACTTGTGGTGCACGGGCTCCTCATTGCGATGCCTTTTCCTGTTGTGGAGCACGGACTCTAGAGCACAGGCTCAATAGTTGAGGCACACAGGTTTAGTTGCTCCACGGCACGTGGGATTTTTCCATACCAGGGATCAAACCCATGTCTACTGCATTTGCAGGCAGGTTCTTTACCATTGAGTCACCAGGGAAGCCCGATCCATTTTAAATATAGCAGTATGTACATGTTGATCACAAACTCCCTAACTATCCCTTCCCCCATTGCTTCTTATAATTGCTTAATGTATCTATGTCCTTTCTGAAGCTAACAGTTTTAGAACCATAACTGGTCTCAGACCCAGTTTGTAGCATCCTAGTCACTCAGAATATATACATTGGATGAGAAAAATCAGGCTTTAAGTGCTGAAAGAAACTACCAAAAATGAGTTTCAGAAATCTGAAGAGAAATAGGTGCATTATTAGGTAACTCAGTAGTCTCTGAGGTCATGATTTTAATAGGTTTAACAGGTTTTAATAGGTTTACTTTTCTTGGATGTTTGAGTTCATGTCTGTTCAGTCACTCCGTTGTGTCCGACTCTTTGCAGCCCCATGGACTGCAGCACACAAGGCTTCCCTGTCCATCACCAGCTCCCAGAGCTTACTCAAATTCATGTCCATCGAGTCAGTGATGCCATCCAACCATCTCATCCTCTGTCATCCCCTTCTCCTCCTGCCTTCAATCTTTCCCAACATCAGGGTCTTTTCCAATGAGTCATTTCTTCACATCAGGTGGCCAAAGTATTGAAGCTTCAGCTTCAGCATCAATCCTTCCAATGAATATTCAGGACTGATTTCCTTTGAGATTGACTGGTTGGATCTCCCTGCCGTCCAAGGGACTCTCAAGAGTCTTCTCCAACACCACAGCTCAAAAGCATCAGCTCTCAGCTTTGTTTATAGTCCAACTTTCACATCCATACATGACTACTGGAAAAACCATAGCTTTGACTAGACAGAACTTTGTTGGTAATGTCTCTGCTCTTTTTTTTAATTAATTTTTTATTGAAGGATAATTGCTTTATAGAATTTTGCTGTTTTCTGTCAAACCTCAACATGAATCAGCCATAGGTATACATATATCCCCTCCCTTTTGAAACTCCTTCCCATCTCCCGTTGGGTATCTATTTTACATATGGTAATATGAGTTTCCATGTTACTCTTTACATACATCTCACCCTCTCCTTCCCTCTCTCCACGTCCATAAGTCTATTCCCTATATCTGTTTCTCCATTGTTGCCCTGTAAATAAATTCTTCAGTACCATTTTTCTAGATTTCATATATATGCATTAGAATACAGGATTTATCTTTCTCTTTCTGACTCAAATACATTCCTTTCTATGACTATTACTCAGCCAAAAAAATGTCTCTGCTTTTTAATATACTGTCTAGGTTTGTCATAGTATGTTTCTTTTAAAAGCAAACACTTGACAGGCCTAGCCTCTATTTTTAAAGGAGCCCTTCTGCGAAAAGATACAAGTCTTAATCTCCTACTTCAGATCATCTTCATCTGAACATTTCAACATAAAATAACTGTCTAATAGAGACAAACAAGGGTGAGGCAGGTCTGAGGGCTTGGCAGGGGTAGGGCAGGGATGGAATGACTGGCTGGTTGAGAGATATGAAGCCTTTGGTTGGTGGGTGGGGAAACACATGCAAGGGATGTACCTGTGAAGTTGCAGATAGGCCCCGGGCAGTTTGGAGGGGTAGGATATGAAGTACAGGCCACAGTAAGAAGCTGGTTCAGTTAAGAGGTGGATCTGGCTGTTGCTGGGACAGGGAAGGGATGTAAAAAAATTAGGCTTTCTTCCTCTGTCTCCCCCTCCTTCCTCTTATAACTTTCTGCTGAATTTTGCTCCCTCACGCCCCATCTTTCTCTGTTTCCTACAATGGCTTCTTTCTCCAAGAATATTTAAGCAACCATCATTTGGAATAAAAGAATGAAAATTTTTGCTTGCTAATGGGAAAACCCAACACTGGCTACCTCCACCAAATGAGCTATTGTGAAGAAATGGATAGCTCTGCAAATCAATAAGAAGCTAAGAGAACTTGCCTTGGAAACTGGCAGGACCGTAGGTAGCTCTGGGAGCCAAAAAGAACGAAAGGATCTGTTTCCTGGCAGGAATGCTCTTCCAGGATGTCTGGGATAAACCAGTTGTCAGAATCTCAAAAGAGTTTGCTCTGCCAAGGTCATGAGAGAAAGTGAGAGAGAGCCCACTGGAATTACTCTCCCATCAAGGCTACACATGATAGGGGGGAAGTGCTTGAAATTGGCTGTCCTGTTAGGAAGAGGGAATGAATGCTTGTCAGTTAAAAAAAAAAAAAAGATGACTTTTTAAACTCAAAGATATTGACTTATTATCATTTCTTTGAAAAATGAATATGAAAAGTGTTAATATTATATCCACACTATCATGCTGCAACTTTTTGTTGTTGTTGTTAGTTTTTTTTTTTTTTTAAGTGGAGGATAATTGAGTTACAAGGTTGTGTTGATATCGGCCATGCAACAACTCAGATCAGTCATAACTATTACTTTTAATCTATGTGCCAAGAATTATGTCATTCATAGTCAATGTTTCTATTTTTTACAGCAAAGCTGTAAGTTTGGCAATATGTTCTGCCTGTAACTGATACTCAGAGAGGTTAAATGTGACATTACAGCTAGTAACTGGCAGAGATGAGATTTGGATCCAGATCTACTGTCCAAACAAATCATTGTTCCATACTGTTTGGCACTCCCACCGACCCACGCCTCCACCTGACCTGCCTCTTGAGATATCTGTATGCAGGTCAGGAAGCAACAGTCAGAACTAGACATGGAATTAAATTTAAAAGCTTCTGCACAACAAAGGAAACTATAAGCAAGGTGAAAACACAGCCTTCAGAATGGGAGAAAATAATAGCAAATGAAGCAACTGACAAACAACTAATCTCAAAAATATACAAGCAACTCCTGCAGCTCAATTCCAGAAAAATAAATGACCCAATCAAAAAATGGGCCAAAGACCTAAATAGACATTTCTCCAAAGAAGACATACGGATGGCTAACAAACACATGAAAAGATGCTCAACATCACTCATTATCAAAGAAATGCAAATCAAAACCACGATGAGGTACCATTTCATGCCAGTCAGAATGGCTGTGATCCAAAAGTCTGCAAGCAATAAATGCTGGAGAGGGTGTGGAGAAAAGGGAACCCTCTTACACTGTTGGTGGGAATGCAAACTAGTACAGCCACTATAGAGAAAAGTGTGGAAATTCCTTAAAAAACTGGAAATAGAACTGCCTTATGACCCAGCAATCCCACTGCTGGGTATACACACCGAGGAAACCAGAATTGAAAGAGACACGTGTACCCCAATGTTCATCGCAGCCCTGTTTATAATAGCCAGGACATGGAAGCAACCTAGATGTCCATCAGCAGATGAATGGATAAGAAAGCTGTGGTACATATACACAATGGAGTATTACTCAGGCATTAAAAAGAATACATTTGAATCAGTTCTAATGAGATGGATGAAACTGGAGCCAATTATACAGAGTGAAGTAAGCTAGAAAGAAAAACACCAATACAGTATACTAACGCATATATATGGAATTTAGAAAGATGGTAATGATAACCCTGTATGTGAGACAGCAAAAAAAACACAGATGTATAGAACAGTCTTTTGGACTCTGTGGGAGAGGGCAAGGGTGGGATGATTTGGGAGAATGGCATTGAAACATGTATACTATCATGTAAGAAAAGAATCTCCAGTCCAAGTTCGATGCATGATACTGGATGCTTGGGGCTGGTGCACTGAGATGACCCAGAGGGATGGTACGGGGAGGGAGGAGGGAGGGGGGTTCAGGATGGGGAACACGTGTATACCTGTGGCAGATTCATGTTGATGTATGGCAAAACCAATACAACATTGTAATTAACCTCCAATTAAAATAAATAAATTTATATTTTAAAAAAAGAACTAGACATGGAACAACAGACTGGTTCCAAATTGGGGGAAGGAGTATGTCAAGTCTGTATATTATCACCCTGCTTATTTAACTTATGAAGAGTATATCATGAGAAATGCTGGGCTGGATGAAGCACAAGCTGGAATCAAGATTGCCAGGAGAAATATAAATAACGTCAGATAGCAGGTGACACCACCCTTATGGCAGAAAGTGAAGAAGAACTAAAGAGCCTCTTGATGAAAGTGAAAGAGGAGAGTGAAAAAGTTGGCTTAAAACTCAACGTTCAGAAAACTAAGATCATGCACGGCATCTGGTCCCATCACTTCATGGCAAATAGATGGGGAAACAGTGGAAACAGTGAGAAACTTTATTATTTTGGGCTCCAAAATCACTGCAGATGGTGACTGCAGCCATGATTGCTCCTTGGAAGCAAAGACGCTTGCTCCTTAGAAGAAAAGCTATGACCAACCTAGACAGCATATTAAAAAGCAGAGACATTACTTTGCCAACAAAGGTCCATCTAGTCAAAGCTATGGTTTTTCCAGTAGTCATGTATGGATATGAAAGTTGGACTATAAAGAAAGCTGAGCACCGACGAATTGATGCTGTTGAACTGTGGTGTTGGAGAAGACTCTTGAGAGTCCCTTGGACAGCAAGGAGATCCAACCAGTCCATCCTAAAGAAAATCAACCCTGAATATTCATTGGAAGGACGGATGCTAAAGCTGAAACTCCAATGCTTTGGCCACCTGATGCAAAGAGGTGACTCATTTGAAAAGACCCTGATGTTGGGAAGGATTGAAGGCGGGAGGAGAAAACGATGAGATGGTTGGATGGCCTTACCAACTCAATGGACATGAGTTTGAGTAAACTCCAGGAGTTGGTGATGGACAGGGAGGCCTGGCATGCTGCAGTCCGTAGGGTCTCAAAGAGTTGGACATGACTGAGTGACTGAATTGACTGACTGCAACATTAATTTGGGCATGTTTATTTCTCATTCATTGTTATTACTGCAGATTCTTAGTTATTCAAATTTTGTGACCTCTGTCTTGAATTTTTAAAGGCAATGCTTTCTCTTTATTTAAAATAAATCTTTTAAAATTAAAAGCTTATGTTCTGGTTTGCTTTAATTTCCTCCCATGAGTCAGTGACCTTAAGAATAAAAAGTTCCATACCCCTGGACTAAGGCCAGGGGAATAAAATTCCATTATTAGTACCAGTCAACTCTGATAAGGTGCCCTTTCCTCACCCTCACATCCTTTCACTACTTTTTTCTGCCCCCACAGACATAATTAGTCATCAAGGCCTAGTTGTTTTTTCAACTTCTTACAGAAAATTTCACAATATACAAAAGTAGAAAGAATGATACCATCAACTCCCTTGACCCAACTTATATAATTTACTCACACAACCTCACACATGCACATTTATAGACAATTATTAAAAAAATTTTTTTTTAATTGAAGGATAATTGCTTTACAGAATTTTGGGGTTTTCTGTCATACATCAACAAGAATCAGCCTTAAGTACACCCTGTCCCCTCCCTTTTGAACCCCCTTCCCATCCCCCTCCCCATCCCAACTTTCATCCTGTCACAGAGTCCCTGTTTGAGTTCCCTGAGTCATATAGCAAATTCCCGTTGGCTATCTATTTTATATATGGTATTGTAAATTTCCATGTTACTCTCTCCATACATCGTACCTTCTCCCTCCTTCCCTCCCCCATGTCCATAGTTTTGTTCTCTATGTCTTTTTCTCCATTCCTGCCCTGAAAATAAATTTATTGGTACCGTATTTCTAGATTCCATATATATGCATTAGTATATGATATTTATCTTTCTTTTCTGACTTACTTCACTCTGTATAATAGGCTCTAGGTTTGTCTACCTCATTAGAGCTAGCTCAGATATGTTCCTTTTTATGGCCGAATAGTATTCCATTGTATATATGTACCACAACTTCTTTATCCATTCATCTGTTGATGGACATCTAGGTTGCTTCCATGTTCTAGATATTATAAAGAGTGCTGCAATGAACATTGTGGTACATGTGTTTTTTTTTCCATTTTGGTTTCCTCAGTGTATATGCCTAGGAGTGGCATTATTGGGTCATATGGTGGTTTTATTCCTAGCTGTTTAAGGAATCTCCATACTGTCTTCTATATCAGCTGTATCAATTTGCAATCCCACCAACAGTGTAAAAAGCTTCCCTTTTCTCCACACCCTTTTCAGGATTTATTGTTGGTAGACTTTTTGATGATGGCCATTCTGACTAGTATGAGGTGGTATCTCATTGTAGTTTTGATTTGCATTTCTCTAATAATGAGTGGTGTTGAGCATCTTTTCATGTGCTTGTCAGCCATCTGTATGTCTTCTTTGGTTAAATGTCTGTTTAGGTCTTTTTCCCATTTTTTTGATTGGGTTGTTTGTTGGAGTTATAGGAGCTCCTTGTATATTTTGGAAATTAATTCTTTTGTCAGTTGTTTCCTTTGCTATTATTTTCTCCCATCCTGAGGACTGTCTTTTCACCTTGTTTGTAGTTTCCTTTGCTGTGCAAAAGCTTTTAAGTTTAATTAGACCCCACTTCTTTATTTTTGTTTTTATTCCCATTACTCTAGGAGGTGGGTCATAGAAGATCTTGCTTTGATTTATGTCGTCAAGTTTTCTGCCTATGTTTTCCTCTAAGTTTTATAGTTTCTGGTCTACATTTAGGTCCTTAATCCATTTTGAGTTTATCTTTGTGTGTGGTGTTATGAAGTGTTTTAATTTCATTCTTTTGCACATAGCGGTCCAGTTTTGCCAGCACCACTTATCAGAGAGACTGTCTTTGCCCCATTGTATATTCTTGTATAAACAATTCTTTCCTGATTCTGAAGCTAACTCCAGACATCATGATTTTATCTTCGGGAATCTCAGTATGTATCTCTGAAACATGAGGATTCTAATCAACATAATTATAACATCATGACCAAATCTAATACATTTGTTTAAAATTCCTTAGTATCAAGTATCCAGTCAGTAGTCAAATTCCCCCATTGTCTCATATATATTCTGGGTCAAATCAGGATCCAAACCAGGCCAAATTTTTAAGGAGACATCAATCACTGTACAACCTTTTACAATCTCAATTTTGTTTGAACACAGCTTTTTCATTTCAGTTTTCTTTTAGAAATCAGATTCTGATTGGCTGGTAGTCTAAGCTTGCCTGACCTTGAAGTTGCCCTTGGAGGCAAGTTGCATGAGTCAAGCTCTCTCAGCCCACATCTCCAGGTTAAGTAAGTCTATCTCTCAATTTAGTTAAGAGAAAAAAGCCAGACTTTTCTTTATATTTTTCCCCCTTTTCAGGCTTTTATCATTTCTCCTAATGGAGTAAAGAAAGCAGGAATTGTTCTCTAAAATGTAGCATTTTCTGGGACTTCGCTGGCAGTCCAATGGTAAAGACACCACACTGAAAATGCAGAGTCACAGGTTTGATTCTTGATCAGAGAACTGGGATCCCACATCCTGTATGGTGCAGTGAAAAGACTTCTTAAAAATTTAAAAATAAAATGTAGAATTTACTTATGGGAACCATGCCTATAATAACTTCACTTTACACCTAATAAATGTTCATCAGAAGGGGCTTGGTTAAACAGGCTATGGCATGTCCAAACAATGGGAAGCCAACTCTCATTTTAAAATATGAGGTTGCCCTACATGGAATGACATGGAAATACCAAGTGCCAAGATATATTAGTGAATGAACATGAAACAATATGGGTAATGTGATCCATTTTTCCTTCAAATTGTGTGTGTCTATATATGCATAAAAAAACCTATAAGCATAAGCACTAGATCTTGCAGGGAAGATGTAAAATTATGGAGGAATTTCACTCTATTTTTTATATTTTTGTATCATTTAAATGCTTTTAACAGTAAGTGTGTATTAGCTTTATAATGTGAAAAAATATAAGTTGAAATATCATGTATATATCTTATGTACATATTATGAAAGTGAAAGTACAAGGTGCTCAGTGGTGTCTGACTCTTTGCAAGCCCATGGACCCATCAGGCCCCTCTGTCCATGGAATTCTCTCAGCAAAAATACTGGAGTGGGTTGCCATGCCCTTCTCCAGGGGATCCTCCCAACCCAGGGATCAAACCTGGATCTCCTACATTGCAGGCAGATTCTTTACTGTCTGAGCCACCTGGGAAGCCAATATTGTGAATATTTTCTATTCATAATGTATGAAATATGAATATTAGAAATATAATGTATATATTGTATATAAGATAATATATAAATATAGTTCCTTCTTTCTCTAATCTTTCTTCAATATCAGGAATAATTTAGATTTTTTCTCTACCATAGATACACTATTTTTTCAACTAGGAGAATATTTGAAGATACAACTCAGTAGTCTTCCTTTAATCACAGCAACAGTATTGAACTATGATTCTGTGCCAAATACTGAGGTAAGGTTTAGACACATTATCTCATTTAATCTCTGAAATAATTATTTGGTATAAATATTGTTATCTACATTTTACATGTAAAGATAGTGAAACTTTAACTGGCAAAGTTACTTGCTCAAGTCATAGTTGGGGTCCTTATCTCAGACTTTTCCATTCTAAGGTCTATAACCTCACCCCCTGGAGCACACTGATCTTACCTTAATAAGTGTAATAAATATAAAGACTATGGCAGTTCTCCAAAATGCAAGGCCATCATCCTTTCACGCTCCTCTTATACTTTTCTTTTTATCTATTTATTTGGCTGCACTGATCTTCATTGCTGCACATGGGCTCTCTATAGTTGCAGGAAGTGGGGATACCCTCTAGTTGAGGTGCGTGGGCTTCTCGTTGTGGTGGCTTCTCTTGTTGCCGAGCATGGGCTTTAGGATGCTGTAGCAGGTGGCTCAGTAGTTATGGCACATGGGCTTTGTTGCCCCGAGGCAAGTGGGATCTTCCCAGACCAGGGATCAAACCTGGGTCCCCGGCATTGGCAGGCAGATTCTTAACCACTGGACCACACCATGAAGTCCCACAGCATGAAGTCCCTCATGCTTCTTTTAAATAAGCCTAATAGATCTTCCAGCTGTGTCGGAAGATCTCAAGACCACGCCCAGATTTGATCATTTGTTAGGAGGACTACAGGACTCAGCATATATTTGAACTTCTGGCCATGATTTATTACAGTGAAAGAAGGCAAAGCAAAATCAGCAAAAGAAAAAGGTACTGGAGGTGACGTCCAAGGGGACCAGGCACAAGCTTTCAGTCCTCTCTCAAGGCAGTCCCTTAGGATGCACCTACCCCCAGCAGCAAGCTGTGATGACACAGATGAACTGTTTCCAAACAAGAAAGCTTATTAGAGAGTCAGCACCCAGGGTTTCTATTGGAGGCTAGTCACATAGTTACCCCGGTTTGGTATATAGCCAGATTCCAGACTCCCAGAAGAAAATCCGGTGTTTGATGTAAACCACACTGTTAGTACAAATGGTTTGGGCTCAGTGAGCCCATCTTACCAGTTAACCACGGGAACCCTTCCCAAATTTAAATTCCCAATTGCTAGCCAAGGGCCAGCCTCATTAGTCAGCTTGTCAAAAGATGCTGTTCAGACTTGTTAATTCTATTCTGCACAGCCATGAAACAATTAGGAGTCAAATGCACAAGAATAAAGTTACATCAGCAACCTGCAGTCTACTTTTATGATGAAAATGGAGAAGCCGATCAATACCTCTTTTCAGGAAATCACATTTTCCCTCCAGAAACCTGAGGATACAATGTAGAACCCTAGGGTCACAGGCCAGACAGCCCTTTGACATCCACTTTCTGTGGACAAAGGCACAGAAGTTCTTGTCCTTTTCTTCACTCTCCACGTTTTTATTCATCTTCCAAGAAATTTTAGAAAGAATTTTTCCTATGACTATAGCAGTACCCATTCAATTGCTTAACGTTGCAAAGAGTCAGACACGACTGAGTGACTGAACTGAACTGAACTGAACTGAAGGAAGGTCTTTGAAAAGTGATTTGTTTTTGAGCTTCTCGGTCACTATTATAACCTTTTTGACAGCCACTTACAAATCAGATGACATGTACAAAGAATGCAGGCTGAAAAAGAACCTAGCCAAGTACCTGTTCACTCAGAAGGTACTGTCCCTCCCAGGTTAGTTTGCCATACACTCTAGGGAAACTCTAACTTTACTTTTAAGGTAACTTTTGCCCTATTTTTTTTCACATGAATTATTATACTTTATACATCCAGGCACCCAAGATATTATGTATTGTGTCAATTAAGGATATGCTATCTTATGTATGTCACATGTTCAGAGTTCAGCAATTTGAGGATTGTCCGAACACTAGATCAATTTGTCCTGTCCAAATGGAGTTCTTTCCTTGTTTACAATTCAGTCTCCACCAAAAATGATGGAAATGGAGGGTCGGGAGACTGCTGCACTTACAAAATCTGAGTTGAAAACTTTTAAATTCAGGTCAGTTCTGGTATCATTTATGCATGTCTTACTTAGATACATGGAAGGCTATATTTCTTTCTTCACCCTCAAAACAACTTGTTATAGCCATAACAAGTCAGATATTTGCCTCTTTGGGTTTGGAAATCATTGAAGTTACACATCTGCTAATATATCCCTTCTGAGTGATATAACTGGATAACATAATATTTGTGTAAAAATAAACAATAATTTGGGGGCTTTATGTACTTTTATGGGTTCCCCCAAAAGGAAATTTTAGCAAATATGTTAGACAATGTTCTTTCTCTCTGTTTTAAAGTATGTATAATATATCTGTACTTGCACTGAATCAAAGATATTCAACTACATTCAATAGGTATGTAATTTCTACCTATGAGTAACTGGGAACTAGCATATCAAAAATCTTCCATAAAAACTTTGTCTACTGTTTTCTTGATTCGTTCTGTGATCACGTAGTGCTCGTGACATCTCTTAACTAACAGTTTATCGCCCCCTTTTTTATTTAACACATCAGACCTTTGTCTATTCTCCATCAAAAATTCCCCTAAAGGGACTTCCCTGGCGGTCCAGTGGTTAAGACTTTGAAGGTGGTGTGGGTTTGATCCCACATGCCTTGCGGCCAAAAAATCAAAACATAAAACTGAAGCAATATTGTAACAAATTCAATAAATACTTTAAAAAATAGTCCACAGCAACAACAATAAGCTCCCTATAAGCAATGACTATATTTTTATTAATCTCTGTATTGAGCTAGATATTGGAAAGGTAGCTGGTATTTATTAACTTTTTATTGACTGGGTGAATGGGTAAATAAATGAATAGGTTGTAAACGTCTGAAGAATATGAGCTACCTATTGCAGTATCCTCCACATAGTGTTTACTAGATAAATATTTGTGATCCTGAAGGGGAATCTGAGTACTGTTGCAAAACCAGACAAGCAGATGTGCCTTGCTGCTTTTCCAGAACTGAAAATTCGCAAGTAATCCTCATTTCTTAGAGATACATGCCAAAGGATTTATGAATGAAAAGACTGGTGTTTATGACTTGCTTCAAAATAATCAGGGAAAATGGGGCACAACACACAACTAAAACAACATTAACCAAGAATTGATATAAAGTTGAAGTTTAGCATATGTTTGAAGGTTTTCATAATAAAGTTTCATAGTGAACTTTGCCTGAACTTTGCCTGAGATACAGCTAACATGTTTATGTATCCATTCCAGTTTGTTAATTTTTTTCTGGGAAAAAAAGATTCTATTTACTGATTACCTAGATAACAAATCTTTGTCAAGCTTCCCGGTAACTTTTTAACATCTTTATTTGTTTAATTCCCCACCTTGACTTCCCAGCACAGAAACCAGAACTCACTTTTCCAGCCTCCTTTGTGGCTGGGATACACACACACACACACACACACACACACACACACACAGGACTTAGGGTCTGTCAATCAGGAATTCCCAGAAAAATCACCAGTTCAGAAGAGTGACATGAATAAGGAGATTCCAGAAAGAATTGTTTCTGATGAGAGTGGTATGGAGGCATTCAGCCTACAGAGGCAGAACTAACCAGGATCCCAGCAGTTGCATCTTCAGTCCAGAACTGTGTCCAGTCTCTGAATTGTTCAGCATTATAATCTGGGCTTTGCTCCTGGTTCCTTAACCTCCATGTCTGATTCTCTGGCCCTCCTAGACACTAATATGTTTTAACAAATTTCTGTACTGCTTGCACTAACTAAAGTAAGTTTGCAACTAAATTCCTAACTGAAATATCTACCTAATATTAGGTATTTGATATCTGGTATCTTATTGAAGCTGGAAGCAACCTATCGAGATTTGAAAAGAGGGTAGGGAAATATTATGAAAAACCTTGTTGGAATGTATCAGATATACAAAGGGAGCCCTTAAATATCACTTAGAAAAGGAAGAGGGGGACCTACAAGGTCAGTGAAGGATAGTTTGAAGTTTCTCAGGACTTTTTCAACCAACAGAGAGGAAGAAAAAAAGAATGGCAGCTGTGGTCAAGCACAATTATTCTACAATGCCTCTGCAAAGTACGAACAACCTACCTTTGGCTACCAATGGGCATGGTTAGCTCAGGTCCCTACCTCTCCCTAATGAGCAGTTTCTGTGTGAGCAGGCCCAGCCCACCTACATAAAAATCAAGAGTCAACACTCCCCTTTCCCACGGTAGAAATACATCAACAGACCACTGTGGAAAGTTATACCAACCACCTACACTCATAGATGAGCTTTTATTTTAAATGTAAATAAGCCCCTGTGGGAGGCAGAATAATGGCCACCAACATATCTATGTTCTAATCCCCCTGGGGAACTATGAATACATTTGCTTCTATGGCAAAGGGAGGGCCTTCCCTGGTGGCTCAGTGATAATCTGCTTGCCAGTGCAGGTGACACTGGTTCAAAATCTGGATCAGGAAGATCCCCTGGATAAGGAAATGGCAACCCACTCCTGTATTCTTGCCTGGGAAATCCCATGGACAGAGGAGCCTGGTGGGCTACAGTCCATGGGGTCACAAAAGAGTTGGACACGACTTAGCTACTAAACAACAACAAATGGCAAAAGGGAACTAAAGTTGCAAATGAAATTAAGGTCCATTGACCTTAAGATAGGGCAATTATTCTAGATTGTCCAGGTGGGTTTAGTGGAATCACAAGGATCCATAAATATTGGAAGAGGGAGGCAAAAGGGGAGTCCAGAGTGATGGGATGTGAGGTGAACTTTATAAGCTGTTGGTGGCTTTGCTGAAAGAGGAAAGGGCCATGAGCCAAGAAATGTGGGGAAATCTCTGAAGCTAGAAAAAGCAGAGGAACAGGTTCTCTTCCAGAGCCTTAAGAAAGGAACACAGTCTTGCTAACAGCTGGATTTTATTCCAGGGAGCCTCATGCTGTACTTCTAACCTATAAAACTGCAAGACAGTAAATCTGTGTTGTTTTATGCTACTAAATTTGTGTTAACTTGTTACACCAACCAAAGAAATGTAATATACCCCCCGAGGATGATAACCATGAGTGTGGGAGACTCAGTGTGATCAATAAACAAATGCCAACTTGAAGAATTCTGATCTGAGAGATAGATATGTAAGAAGTGCCCCTGGATGGATGGATGTTAGCATGGATGCTAACAAACACAAAACCCAGCTAAGAAAAGACCTGGCATGGACACCTAACAGGTTATGAGATCTTAGATTACCAGCCTCTCTAAATAAAGTGAGGGCAACAGAGGATGAGATGGCTGGATAGCATCACTGATTCAATAGACGTGAACTTGGGCAAACTCTAGGAGATGGTGAGGGACAGCGAAGCCTGGCACACTGCAGTCCCCAGGGTTGTGAAACATTGGATACAACTTGGCGACTGAACAACAACAGTATCTGGTCTGGTTAATGCAGTGTTGATATGATTAAATGAAGTGGTATAAAGGTCTATACAGAAAGAGTTAAGTTATTTTTAAATTATTATTGCTAGCTGTGACTACACTAATGGGGGGGACCACCTAAGCCATAATAGACCTTCTGTCCAAATATCCAATTGACATCATCACAGTGGACACTGGACATTCAATAAATATTATTAGACTATATGGTACGATGTCTAAGAGCACTGGCAATGGGCTAAGACAGACCTGAATTCTGCCTCTGTGTGCCATTAGATGATTACTCAACCTCCTTATCTGTAAAATGTGAATAATGGAGTTATAAGAATGAAAATGAGATGATGTCAATAAAGCTTTTGGCACAAGGCCTAGGATCCACTGGGGACTCAGCTTAATGGTAGCACTCATTATTAATAATGAGCTCTTATTACTACAAGACATCTACTGCTTTTTTTTTTTCATCTACCACTTTTGAACACTTAAATAATTTTTACCTGTATTATTTCATTTGATTATCAAAGTCTCCCTTGGGAAGAAGCATAGCAAGTTTATATCCATTTTACCTATATGAAAAATAATGCACAGAAAAGAAATCCACTTCTCTAGAGGGAATGGATACAAGGATTGGTTTCACCTGAAAAGATTCAAAGGGAACTGCAATAGCTAAAATAATCCAGGAATGAATTTTCTATTGTTCACATGAATAATGCTAGAAGACTAGGAGGAAATGAATAATAAACATAATAAAAATCTTTTATAATATCATTCATACCTCTAGCATGCTACAGAAGGATTTTGGTAAATTTTTTTAAAGCCAGACTTAAGAAGAGGAACTAGTCTGTTTAGGCCTCAAGAGGTCAAATGAGGCAAAAATTCTCTGCCAAAAGTCCTGTATTTGATGAGAGTTTAGATGACAAACCATGATGGAAACTATAAGAGGAGTTGCAGCCATTACAAAAGCAACCTCTGTATGTGGTCTTCATTATCCACAGGAAAAGGAGGGAAATAAGATGGTTCGATTAGTGTTTTGCCCCTATAGCCAGGTCAGATGACCGATTTACACATCAGGACGACTATGGACCTCCAGTAGAGTTTCCTCTGGCTTCTTCCTGCCCAGGCAGAGTTCACTATCTTTCGGGTCCTAAAGATGGCTTAAAACTCAACAGTCAAAAAATGAAGATCGTGGCATCCAGTCCCATCACTTTATGGCAAATAGATGGGGGGATAAATGGAAACAGTGACAGACTTTATTTTCTTGGGCTCCAAAATCAATGCAGACAATGACTGCAGCCATGATATTAAAAGATGCTTGCTCCTTGGAAGAAAACTGTGACAAACCTAAAAAGTGTATTAAAAAGCAGAGACATCACTTTGCCAACAAATGTCTGTATAGTCAAAGCTATGGTTTTTCCAGTAGTCATGTATGGATGTGAGAGATGGACTATAAAGAAGTCTGAGTGCCAAAGAATTGATGTTTCGAACTGTGGTGCTGGTGAAGACTCTTGAGAGTCCCTTGAACAGCAAGGAAATCAAACCAGTCAATCCTAAATGAAATCAGTCCTGAATATTCATTGGAAGGACTGATTCTGAAGCTGAAGCTCCAATACTTTGGCCACGTGATGAGAAGAACTGACTCACTGGAAAACACCCTGATGCTGGGAAAGATTGAAGGCAGGAGAAGGTGATGACAGAGGATAAGATGGTTGGATGGCATCATTGATTCAGTGGACATGAGTTTGAGCAAACTCTGGGACATAGTGAAGGACAGGGAGTCCTGGCATGCTGCAGTCCATGGGGTCACAAAGAGTTGGACATGATTGAGCAACTATACAACAACAACTTGCAGTAAGAAATTTGGAATGTGGTTCAGTGGCTCCTCCCATGACCTCACAGGAAAGTTTCAGTGAGTTTCTTGCTTTTCATCAGCTAGAAATAATACAAATGAAACAACAAGAAAAGTTTTGCAAGAAAAGAATGAACTGTGTTGGGAAGAAGTTTCTGTTTCTAAGTTTTTTACCACTGAGATGGAAAATGGACACAGCGTATGTCAGCCACCTCCTGGATGTGATACTGATGATGTTCTCCTTCTTTCTTTTCCTCTTTCTTCCCTGCTCTTTGCCTCTCTCCATTTCTTGTCTTCATACCTTTCTTTTTTCTTTTTTTCCTTGTCCTCCTTCCTCCCTTTTTCTCAGTTCCCTGACCAGGAATTAAACCCAGGCCATGGCAGTGAAAGTGCTGAGTCCTAATCACTGTACTGCCAGGGAATTCCCCTCCTTTCCTTTCTCAGTGAAGAAACTCAGCACTCTCTCAACCATTAGAACTCAGGTCAAGCCCAGTCATCTTACCTGGGAACTTTTTTTTAGCATCTGGTGACTTAGCACACACGCATACATCTCTATTAGGTGTAAAGAATCTGCCTTCAGAGCAAAAGATGCAGGTTCAATCCCTGGAAAGGGAAATCCCTTGGAGCATGAACTGGCAACCCATTCCAGTATTCTTGCCTGGGAAATCCCATGGATAGAGGAACCTGATGGGCTACGGTCCATGAGGTCACAAAGAGCTGGACACAACTGAGCATCCATGCATGCATGCATGAAAGCAGTAATTGGCAAGATAATACTGTGCTGAATAGGAAATGGTAATGACCTAAAACGTGAGTCAATTGGTCCAGCTGAGGAAATAAACCAGTTGCTTTCTGGAGATCATGTAAGGTTCTTTCCATACTATAATAATGGTGACTCAGACAGAAGTAGGAAAAATATAAACCTCGATTTTGAAGATATCAAACATATGCCGTGTAATAAGAAATTTTTCTGAACTGACTTTCTGGTGAAGATGTTATCTGTTGATATTAAAGGAAATCCTGACTTAGGTCCAAGATTCTTCTGTTTTTTATTTTTAATTGAAGGATAATTGCTTTATAGAATTTTGTTGTTTTCTGTCAAACCTTAGCATGAATCAGCCATAGGTACCCACATATCCCCTCCCTCTTGAACTTCCCTCCTATCTCCCTCCCCATCCCACCCCTCTAGGTTGACACAGAGCCCCTGTCTGAGTTTCCTGAGCCACACATCAAATTCCCATTGGCTATCTATTTTATACATGGTAATATAAGTTTCCATGTTATTCTTTCCATACATCTCACCCTCTCCTCCGCTCTCCCAATGTCCATAAGTTTATTCTCTATGTCTGTTTCTCCATTGCTGCCCTATAAATAAATTCTTCAGTACCATTTTTCTAGATTCTGTCTATGTGCATTTGAATACAATATTTATCTTTCTCTTTCTGACTTACTTCACTCTGTATAATAGATTCTAGGTTCATCCACCTCATCAGACCTGACTCAAATGCATTCCTTTTTATGGCTGAGTAATATTCCATTGTGTATATGTACCACAACTTCTTTATCTGTTCATCTGTCAATGGACATCTAGGTTGCTTCCATGTTCTAGCTATTGTAAAGAGTGCTGCAGTGAACAATGGGATACACATGTCTTTTTCAATTTTGGTTTCCTCAGGGTATATGCCTAGGAGTGGGATTGCTGGATCATATGGTAGTTTTGTCCTTAGATTTTTAAGGAATCTCCATACTGTCTTCTATAGTGTTGTACCAATTTGTATTCCAACCAATACTGCAAGAGCATTACCTTTTCTCCACACCCTCTCCAGCATTTATTGTTTGTAGACTTTTTGATGATGGCCATTCTGGCCAGTGTGAGGTGATATCTCACTGTGGTTTTGGTTTGCCTTTCTCTAATAATGAGCAATGTTGAGCACCTTTTCATGTGTTTTTTAGCCATCTGTGTGTCTTCTTTGGAGAAATGTCTTTTAGGTCTTTTCCCACTTTTTGATTGGGTTTATTTTTTTGGCATTGAGTTGTATGAGCTGCTGGTATATTTTGGAAATTAATCCTTTGTCAGTTGTTTCATTTGCTATTATTGTCTCCCATTCTGAGGGTTGTCTTTTCACCTTGCTTTTAGTCCTTTGCTGTGCAAATGCTTTGAAGTTTAATCAGGTCCCACTTGTTTACTTTTCTTTTTATTTCCATTACTCTAGGAGATGGGTCATAGAGGATCTTGCTTTGATCAATGTCATCGAGTGTTCTGCCTATGTCTTCCCCTAAGAGTTCTATATTTTCCGATCTTACATTTATGTCTTTAATCCATTTTGAGTTTATCTTTGTGTATGGTGTTAGGAAGTGTTCTAATTTCATTCTTTTACATATAGCTGTCCAGTTTTCCCAGCATCATTTATTGAAGAGACTGTCTTTGCCCCATTGTATATTCTTGCCTCCTTTGTCAAAAATAAGGTACCCATAGGTACATGGGTTTATTTCTGGGCTTTCTATCTTGTTCCATTGATGTGTATTTTTGTTTTAGTGCCAGTACCATACTGTCTTGATGACCATAGCTTTGTAGTATAATCTGAAGTCAGGAAGGTTGATTCTTCCTACTCCATTCTTTCTCAAGGCTGCTTTCGCTATTCAGGGTCTTTTGTGTTTCCATGTGAATTGTGAAATTTTTTGTTCTAGTTCTGTGAAAAATGCCACTGGTAATTTGATAGGGATCACATTGAATCTGTAGATGGCATTTGGTAGTATAGTCATTTTCACAATATTGATTCTTCCTACCCAGGAACATGGAATATCTCTCCATCTGTTTATGTCATCTTTGATTTCTTTCATCAGTGTCTTACAATTTTCTGTGTATAGTTCTTTTTTCTCCTTAGGTAAGTTTATTCCTGATATTTAATTCTTTTTGTTGCAATGGTGAATGGGATTGATTCCTTAATTTCTCTTTCTGATTTTTCATTGTTAGTATACAGAAATGCAAGTGATTTCTGTGTATTGATTTTGTATCCTACAACTTTGCTAAATTTACTGGTTAGCTCTAGTAATTTTCTGATACTATCTTTAGGGTTTTCTATGTACGGTATCATATCATCTGCCTACTGTGAGAGCTTTACTTCTTTTCTGATCTGGATTCCTTTTATTTCTTTTTCTTCTTTGATTGCTGTAGGTAGGACTTCCAGAACTATGTTGAATAATAGTGGTGAAAGTGGACACCTTTGTATTGTTCCTGATCTTAGGGGGAATGCTTTCAGTTTTTCACCATTGAGAATGTTTGCTGTAGAGTTATCATATATGGCCTTTACTATGTTGAGGTAGTTTCCTTCTATGCCCATTTTTTGAAGAGTTTTAATCATAAATGGGTGCTTAATTTTGTCTAAAGCTTTTTCTGCATCTATTGAGATGATCATATGGTTTTTAATCTTTCAATTTGTTAATATGGTGTATCGTATTGATTGACTTGTGTATACTGAAGAATCCTTGCATTCCTGGAATAAACTCAACTTGATTTTTGTGTATGAGCTTTCTGATGGGTCTTTTTTTGCATCCATTCAGGCAGTCTGTGTCTTTTGGTTGGAGCATTTAATCCATTTACATTAAAGTAATTATTGATATATGTGTTCCTATTGCCATTTTCTTAATTGTTTGGGACTGATTTTGTAGATCTATATTCTTCTTTTGTATTTCTTGACTATATAAGTCCATTTAACATTTGTTTTAAAGCTGGTTGGGTGGTACTGAATGTTCTTAACTTTTGCTTGTCTGAAAAGCTTTCTATTTCTTTATTAAATTTTGAATGAAATCCTTTCCAGTTACAGTCATCTTGATTGTAGATTTTTTCCTTTGAGTACTTTAATATATCCTGCCATTCTCTTCTGGCCTGCAGAGTTTCTGCCAAAAGATCAGCTGCTAAGCGTATGGGGTTTCCCTTGTATGTTACTTGTTGCTTCTCCCTGCTGCTTTTAATATTCTTTCTTTGTGTTTAGTCTTTGTTAGTTTGATTAGTATGTGTCTTGATGTGTTTCTCCTTGGGTTTATCCTGTATGGGACTCTTTGTGTCTCTTGGATTTGATTGACTATTTCCTTTGCAATGTTCGGGAAATTTTCACCTATAATCTCTTCAAAGATATCTCATACACTTTCTTTTTCTCTTCTTCTTCTGGGACCCCTATAATCTGATTGTTGGTGCATTTGATATTGTCCCAGGGGTCTCTGAGACTATCCTCAGTTCTTTTCATTCTTTTTACTTTATTCTGCTCTTTAGAAGTTATTTCCACCATTTTCTCTTCCACCTCAATGATTCATTCTTCTGCTTCAGATATTCTGCTATTGATTCCTTCTAGAGATACCAAGGGAATATTTCATGCAAAGATGGGCTCGATAAAGGACAGAAATGGTATGGACCTAACAGAAGCAGAAGATATTAAGAAGAGGTGGCAAGAATGCACAGAAAAACTGTACAAAATAGAGCTTCATGACCCAGATAATCACGATGGTATGATCACTCACCTAGAGCCAGACTTCCTGGAATGTGAAGTCAAGTGGGGCTTAGAAAGCATCACTATGAACAAAGCTAGTGGAGGTGATGGAATATCAGTTGAGGTATTTCAAATCCTGAAAGATGATGGTGTGAAAGTGCTGCACTCAATATGCCAGCAAATTTGGAAAACTCAGCAGTGGCCACAGGACTGGAAAAGGTCAGTTTTCATTCCAATCCCAAAGAAAGGCAATGCCAAAGAATGCACAAACCACCGCACAATTGCACTCATCTCACACGCTAGAAAGTAATGCTCAAAATTCTCCAAGCCAGGCTTCAGCAATATGTGAACTGTGAACTTCCAGATATTCAAGCTGGTTTTAGAAAAGGCAGAGGAACCAGAGATCAAATTGCCAACATCTGCTGGATCATGGAAAAAGCAAGAGAGTTCCAGAAAAACATCTATTTCTGCTTTATTGACTATGCCAAAGCCTTTGACTGTGTGGACCACAATAAACTGTGGAAAATTCTAAAAGAGATGGGAATACCAGACCACCTGACCTGCCTCTTGAGAAACCTATATGGAGGCCAGGAAGCAACAGTTAGAACTGGACATGAAACAATGGACTGGTTCCAAATAGGAAAAGGAGTACGTCAAGGCTGTATATTGTCACCCTGTTTATTTAACTTATATGCAGAATACATCATGAGAAATGCTCGGCTGGATGAAGCACAGGCTGGAATCAAGACTGTGGGGAGAAATATCAATAACCTCAGATATGCAGATGACACCACCCTTATGGCAGAAAGTGAAGAGGAACTAAAAAGCCTCTTGATAAAAGTGAAAGAGGAGCATGAAAAAGTTGGCTTAAAGCTCAACATTCAGAAAACTAAGATCATGGCATCTGGTCCCATCATGGGGAAATAGATGAGGAAACAGTGGAAACAGTGGCTGACTTTATTGTTTTGGGCTCCAAAATCACTGCAGATGGTGATTGCAGCCATGAAATTAAAAGATGCTTACTCCCTGGAAGGAAAGTTATGACCAACCTAGATAGCATATTCAAAAGCAGAGACATTACTTTGCCAACAAAAGTCCGTCTAGCCAAGGCTATGGTTTTTCCAGTAGTCATGTATGGATGTGAGAGTTGGACTGTGAAGAAAGCTGAGTGCTGAAGAACTGATGCTTTTGAACTGTGGTGCTGGAGAAGACTCTTGAGAGTCCCTTGGATTGCAAGGAGATCCAACCAGTCCATCCTAAAGGAGATCAGTCCTGGGTGTTCATTGGAAGGACTGATGTTGAAGCTGAAACTCCAATACTTTGGCCACTTCATGCGAAGAGCTGACTCATTGGAAAAGACCCTAATGCTGGGAAAGATTGAGGTCAGAAGGAGAAGGGGACGACAGAGGATGAGATGGCTGGGTGGCATCACCGACTCAATGGACATGGGTTTGAATAGTCTCTGGGAGTTGGTGATGGACAGGGAAGCCTGGCATGCTGCAATTCATGGGGTCACAAAGAGTCGGGCATGACCAAAGTGAGCCACTGAACTGAACTGAACTAAACTGAACTGAGTGTTTCTAGTTTATTCCTTCACATGTGTGGTATTTCTCTGCCTTTTCATTATTTTTTTTAACTTATTCTGTTTGAGGTCTCCTTTTCCCAGGCTTTGAGGTTGAGTTCTTTCTTCCTTTTGGTTTCTGTCCTCCTAATTTGGTCCAGTGGTTTGTGTAAGCTTCTTACACGGTGAGATTTGTGCTGAGTTTTTGTTTGTTTGTTTTTTCTCTGATGGGCAAGGCTGAGTGAGGTGGTGATTCTGTCTGCTGGTAATTTGGTTTGTATTTTTGTTTTGTTTGTTGTTTAGATAAGGTGTCCTGCACAGGGTGCTACTGGTTGTTGGGTGAAGCCAGGTCTTGTATTCCAGTGGTTTCCTTTGTGTAAGTTCTCACTATTTGATACTCCTTAGGGTTAGTTCTCTGGTAGTCTAGGGTCTTGGAGTCAGTGCCCCCACTCCAAAGGCTCAGGGCTTGATCTTTGCTTTCTAATGTAGTGGCAGGGGCTTCCCAGGTGGCTCAGCAGGAAAGAATCTGCCTGCCAGTCAAACATCTCCACAGAGAATATGAGGCTCTTCCCCGACAAGTCCTTGAGCAGTTTCTCCACTCGCCCCAAGCATCTCAGCTACTATCTTTCTCTTCATCTGAATAAGTGTTTCTTGAGGTCTCTAAGTGCTTCCTTGAACAAAATAGCCATAGCACAATAGTCTTTATCTGCTCCTGAAAGGTTATATTAGGGTGCATGTGTCCTTTTGAATTAAGCACAGAAAGCTCAGCTCAGCTGCTCTATGATGACCCAGAGGGGTGGATGGGAGGTGGGGGAGATGAAGGTCCAAGGGGGAGGAGATACATGCACACCTACAGCCAATTCACTTCACTGTACAGCAGAAACTGTTACCGAGTCCAGGCTGACTCAGCTCACTGCAGTACAGGCCAACGAATCTGAGAGAGGAGGGGTTGAGGCAAGGAACAGATTTTAATTGGGGAACTGGCTGACAGAGAAGATGCCAGGCTAGTGCCTCAAAATAACCATCTTGTCAGGGCCTGGTTGCCAGGTTCTTTCATACATCAGAGATGGGGGCCAAGATTCTTTTTATAAGTGTAACTTCATGTGCTCAGATCACCAGCAACAACAATCTTTGAGCCTCAAGTCGAGCTGCAGGATAGCTAGTTCAGCCAGTACCAAAAAGGTGGGACAGTCACACTGATTCAGAAAATGAGGCAGAAAAAAGTTCATGGCAGGCTTGCAGATTGGCTGTCTAACCAGTCCTTGCCTTTCTGTTGTCTCCAGCAAGACCTACAACAGCCTTTCAGACTCCCACAGCAGGAATCAGAATTCCCCTACAAATCTAAGTTTAGAGCTCTGCCTTCTATGTTGATGTTTGGCAGAAACCAACACAATTCTGTAACGCTATTACCTTTCAATTAAAAAGTAATTAAAAGAAACAAGTAGAATTTAAAAAAAAAGAACTATGCCTTCTACACAGAACTTTATTCTCTGAAATCAGTCCATGTTACCCCAGCATTCTAAATTTATCACACTGGAATTTCCTGTAGGAAGTTTTGAAGCATCACCCAACTTCTAACTAACAAGATTTGGTCCATTGCTTATAGGTTTCTATATACTATTGGATCATAATAACATATCATTATTAGATATGTTATTAGATCAGTCATTAGATCATTGATTATGATCATTAGATCACTGTCATGTCATGACAAGTCGACCATATCATTAGATCAGTGCCAGCCAGAAACTCAGCTTCAGACTCACCGACACTTAAAAAGTTTCAGACTGGAGGAGTTTTCAGTGAAACATATCTAGCTGAGTTAAATACTATAAATAACACACAGACTGTCATGCTCAGACTATCACTAAGGATGCTGACACATCACACTTTAACTGTCACACATTTTCAGCCTCTGTTATCCATCAGAGATCAGGCATTTTCCAGAATGATATCCAGTGAATGTCTCTTGCTCCAAACCCAATTTTCATCTTGGCTTTGGAATGCTGCTTAAGTAAGATTTCAAAGTGATAAAACTGAATGTTTGATGCCAAGAAGTTCAAAGGGAGGCATTGATATACCCTGCTTTTATTGTCATTCCAAACCAAACTGTAATTTTTGCTCTTAAAAGACAATTTAAAAAATCTAGTATGTATATTGTTATTATTGTGTTAATTGTTCAGTCATGTTCAACTCTTTGTGACCCCATGGACTGTAGCCCACCAGGCTCCTCTGTCCATGGGATTCTCTAGGCAAGAACACTGGAGTGGGTAGCCATTCCTTTCTCCATGGGATCTTTCTGACCCAGAGATTGAACCTGGGTCTCCTGAATTGTAGGCAGATTCTTCACCATCTGAGACACTGGGAAGCCTCTAGTAGGAATACATCAGCATTAAAATAGAAACTGTGCTGCTTCAAATAGTAATGTACTGCATTTCACCTTATTCTGAGCATCACATCATATGACATCATTTTTTGAGGGTAAAAATGAGCATGTCAGATACCTCTAAATAAGACAAAACTTTCTCTTCTATTTCAAAATTTTCTCAAATTTAAATTTGTTGTATCAGACTAATGTACCTTCCCAGTCCTTCAGTACAAATATTTTGTCATTTCTGCTATAGTTCACCTTTAACCCATGACTATTTGGGAATTCAGTTTTGAGTTCCAAACATTTAGATTATATCATCTTTTTATTGTTTATTTTCTGATGTTATTATTGCAATATGACCAGATAATAGGGTTTATATAACAAAATTCTCAAAATTATGACATCTTGGTTGTAAGTTCTCTTTTGCCTAGTTCTAATTTGAGAGGCCTTTTTCTTTCTTTCTTTTGTTCTTTAAAATCCCATTCTCTTTTCATTCCCATTTTAGTACATTTTCTGGCTAAATTCACTTAGCTCTTAAAGAAGCATGTCTAGTTATGAGATCAAAGCTTTTCTTATTCTGAGGAGCCTCTGAGTTCCTCTGAGGATACGTTTTTCTTTTGACTGCTTGAAGAACAAGGAGCTCTTCTTTTACTTTATTCCTCAAGGAATCATGTGTGTGTGCTATGCTCAGTCATGTCCAACTCTTTGCAGTCCCATGGACTGTAGGTTCCTCTGTCCATGGCATTTCTCAGGCAAGAATCCTGGAGTGGATTGCCATTTCCTTCTCCAGGGGATCTTCCCAACCCAAAGATCAAACCCTGTCTCCTGCATTGACAGGCAGTTTCTTTACCACCGCTCCACCTGGGAAGCCCCAAGGAAGTGTATGCTTTCTCAATATCTTCTCCTAAGTCTGTACTGAAGAAAACCCAGCATGTCTGCAGCTCTGTACTCACAGGCCACTGGGTGTCAGTCCTGAGCCATATTGTAGAGGTGGAGTTGGGGTCCAGGGAACCAGAGACTGAGGGATAAATAATGTTTAAGGAGAGAACATAAGTCATAAGATCAATATTTTTTGACCAAAGTAGATGAGAGAAACCATAGGAAGAGTGAGAAGAAAATACAACTGTCATCATCATGAGTCTGAAAAAAATTGCTCAAGGTGCTTAAATAAAGCTGGTACCAAAGGATCCTATCTTCCCCCTTTGTTATCACCAAGGTAAGCATGGTCCAAAGTGAGTGGAGAGCCCACCAAGGGTGACTCTCCATGCCAAGGGGTCTCCTGCACTGGCTCATCACTTGTTTGCCAGGATTTCAAAACAAAGCCCCAGAACTGAGCTCTCATCAGTCAGCCCCCCAGGCTGTCCTGCTCTATAAGCCCTTCCTGAGGTCCAGCCCCGGTGGATCCAGGGTATCCGAAGCGGGGACGGAGTCAGCGATTAAAGAGAGATTAATTAGAGATTTAAAGAGAGATTAGAGAAGAATAATGTAGTGAAAAAATAGAGGAGAAAAGAGGCTGTATTCCTTTGTTTACATAGAAAGCCAATAAAGCCCCGAGACAAGGGACTTACACCATCTACATAGGCCGCAGGCACCTGCTTGAATAGCAGAGGGTGCCCCACCTTGGGCTCCATCTCGCTTGGGTCTTAGAAGCCCAGGCAAATAAGTAGACATGGCGAGCCTCTATGCTCCAGATGGGAATTTAGCCTGAAAATGGAGAAAAGAATGACATGGGGGAGTTAAGCATCGGTGCAAGACCCACAACTTTATTTTCAAAAGCAGCTTATATACCTCAAGGTGTACATAAAGAAATAATGGAATGTGCAGAGTTATGCAAGGGCAGCAGTCCTGACCCTTATTGAGACCAGGACTTCTTTTTGCATACCTTCCTGTATACAAAAGGTCTCAGGTGATTTACATTATCTTCTGGCCAAGAGGCCTGTTAACATTTTTATGACTCTTTTCCTAGATAATGTCTATTAACCAGAAAACACATTTTCCCTTGAAGTATTTTTTCTTTAATCTGCGTCACCCTCAAAGTACTAAATAAAGTTACATTCCTGTAGAACAAAGGTGCAGTGGGTTATAACAAAGAAAGTACTTAACTCAAAGATCTAATGTACTACCTGTTTTTTTCTACATACCAACTGTATCAACAAATAAAAGATATGAAAACTTGGCAGCAAGTATTGGCTCAACAATGAAACCCTTAATGAATCCTATTCAAATGATTTTGACTCCTCGGAAGGCCCTACATTCCTAGGATGTTTTAAGCGTAGCTGTAAGAGTCCGGATAAACCTGTCAGGCAGGCTAGAAAGCCATCAGAGGGGCTTTTGGATTGACACACTCTTATTATGTGCAGAGACTTATTATCTAAAAGCTCTAAATTAACTTTTTCCAGAAAAAGATGGTGGGGGGACAGCCCCCTGTTAATGTCAGAGGAGTTGGTGAAAGGCATAATATAGTAAGGCAGACAGATTCTGGTTTGGGGGTAGATGCTCGAATAGGTCCAGGGAGGTTCCCTTGAGATCTGACTCGCCTTTGCCTGTCGGGTCTTTTCCTCATGACCTTTGCAATGGGCAGGATTCCTCGTGCTGGCTCCCAGCAAGCCCTTAACCGTGGACCAGTGCTATACTCCCATTGCTCTGCTTCCAGAACTTACTGACAGCACTGCTGGGGAGAAGTACAGCCATGGGAATTAGCATTTTCACAGATGTATAATTTTAAATCTCATCAGTCAGTTCAGTTCAGTTGCTCAGTTGTGTCAGACTCTTCATGACCCCATGAACTGCAGCACGCCAGGCTTCCCTGTCCATCACCAACTCGCAGAGCTAGCTCAGACTCATGTCCATTGAGGCAGTGATGCCATCCAACAACCTCATTCTCTGTCATCCCCTTCTCCCCCTGCCTTCAATCTTTCCCAGCATCAGGGCCTTTTCTAAGGAGTCAGTTCTTTGCATCAGGTAGCCAAAGTACTGGAGCTTCAGTTTCAGCATCAGTCCTTCCAATGAATATTCAGGGTTGATTTCCTTTAGGATTGACTGGTTTGATCTCCTTGAAGTCCAAGGAACTCTCAAGAGTCTTCTCCCACACTACATTTCAAAAGCATCAGTTCTTCAGTGCTTAGCTTTCTTTATGGTCCATCTCTCACATTCATACATGACTACTGGAAAATCCATATCTTTGACTAGAACGTTTGTTGGCAAAGTAATGTCTCTGCTTTTTAATATGCTGTCTAGATTTGTCATAGCTTTTCTTCCAAGGAGAAAGTTTCTTTTAGTTTCATGGCAGGATTCTCAGTTCAGCTTATCAGTCCCTTTCCCTAAGAATCTCTCTTTACCTCTCTCTCCTTTTCTCTCTCTTTCCCTCTCCATCCCCCTCAAGTCAGGATCCCAAACCTTCTTCAGCTCTCTGTCTCTCCTAGAATATCTCAGTCCCACAGAAACTATTGAGTCTACAAATCTTCGTTTCCTCTCTCTCCCATCCCACCCTGCATAAATACGCTGCAACCTCTACAGGCTCATCTTCATTCTCACCTATTCTCACCTCCTGCCCCACGAATGATAAGAAATAAGGCAGTTGCCCTCCCATCTTCTCCAAGTGTCTCCCAGCACTTCACTCCATGTCTCCATCTCCACATCCCTATAAACCCTCAATCCTCAGAATGTTAATGTAACGGGATAGAGAATAGTTGGATTCTCTTAGCAAATGGCCTGAAAGTTCCTGTTGAGAATTTGTTGGCAAAATCAGTGGATAAGCCCATAGTGGTTGCAGCAGGGACTTACAGGGGGTTGACTGTGGGAGCATTGCTCTGCTCTAGAGGTGGAAATTTGTTCGTTGCTCAAGGAGAAGGAGCAAGTTGGGGACGGTGGAGGAGGAGTCAACTGGATGGCAGAAGGCACAGATTTGCAGTTAAGCCCTCTCTGGGAGCACCTCCAATTTTCCTGTAAGTTTTTTAACTTACGACTTTTTGATTATATAGATTACTAGTAATGGGAATATGTGTTATCTCTTTCAAAACTAGGGAAAGGGCCAAGATTTCCATTGAGGTGACATGGGATAGACCTGAGACCACATGTATGGAGTGCAGGTGGTCAGAAGCATGAAGGAGCAAGCTCTCAGGTCACTGAAATCAGGGCAGGGAGCCCTGGGCTGTGGCTTTGGACCAGGTTTATCTAAATCTCTCAGAGGGTGGGAGGTCCCAGCTGATGTTAACTTGTTCAAGTTTCTCCCATTCAAAACAAAAGCCTCTTCTCCCTGAGCCCTTTGTAGCTCCTTTCCTCGTTCTCCTTCTCTCCTTATCCAGTCTTTTGGAGATATGGTCTGTGTTTGTGATGGCAGCTTCACCATCTTCTGTTAACTTCTCAACCCTGTGCTCTCTGGAAATGTTCTAACCAAGGTTGTAGATGATGTCCTCGTGGAGAACATTCTCAGTGCTTAGCTTACAGGACGTCTCTTTCACAGGAGGAACCACTGATAACTTTCTTGGTATCTTCTATCATTTTCTGACCTTTCCTCTGGCCTTCTCCATGGGCTGCTCTTCTTCTTTATAGCTTAAATGTTGGCCTTGGTGTCTGAGGGGCTGCAGTTCACCCAGCACCTGGAAGGATTCTTATGTTGCTCACTAGTTGATAGGGAAGGAGTCTGTTGAATTGAATTTGACTACAATTGAGTCATAAAGTGAATTGTGTGAAAATGAAAGGAAAAGTTTGTGGAACCCAATAAGCATTAGAAAATGGGATCAAGAATATTATTTTCTAATATTTATTTTTTTGGTTGCACCGTCTTAGTTGCAGCACATGGAATCTTCATGGTGGCGTGTTGGGTATTGAGTTTAGTTGCGGTTCGTGGGATTTAGTTCCCTGACCAGGGATTGAACCCAGGCCCCCTGCATTGGGAGTGCAGATTCTTAGCCCCTGGACCACCAGGGAAGTCCCCTGTTGAGGATATTCTTGAGAATACTATTCTAAAAATGCAAGGACACAAAGTAGGTATGGAACCCAAATTGCAATACATAGAGAGAAGGTGATATTGTGAGAGAGAAGATGCAAGTGTTCAGAGACAGGAGAAATAATGTTATAAAAATGAAACTGTATTTGGATAATTTAAAAGAAGGTAAAATAGCTGCTTGACAAGAAAGAAAACTGGGAAGCACTGTGCTATATAAATTCTATTTGGAATGTGTTATGCAGCCATTTATCATAACCTTATCATCAGCATCACTGAAGTACAAATGGTGCCCTTTTTATTAGCTCTGGTAGGCTTCAGCTTCAAAAAACATTCAGATTGTGTTTGCACTACATCCTAACAGGAAAATCAATCAGTTCACTAGATGAACATTAACAGTGAAACACAGTAGAGCTTCCAGGTACCTGGTTTGTTAGACCAGATTTTCCTTCCCTGTAGATACATGACTCTTTTTTTGGGGAAAGGTCTGTCCTTATTTGGCTTTCATTCATTTGACTACAGTAGCATTTCACTGGAATCCTATTTGTTCTCAGAATTTAGGGTAAAAAAAGTTCCATCTTGTGATATGTTCAAGAAAGTGAATCCGAGAAAATGCCAGAAGAACTAAATGACAACATTTTCATACCTGTTCTAAAGCCGCATGCTCTCCGGTATGGTAGCCATAGCCAGTGTGTCTATTTAAATGTAAATTAATGAAACTTTAATAAAATAAAAAAATTCAGTTCCCCAGTTGCACCAGCCACCCTTCCAGTGTTCAGTTGTCACACGTGACTGCTTTATTGAAGAGTACAGATATAGAGCATTTTATTATTGCAGAAAATTCTACTGGGCAGTATTGCCCTAGACACACAAACACACACCATAGTTATCAATCAAGACAGCAGAGCCAAGAGACCCTGGACCCAGGAAAGCACCACCACCCCGGTACCCCAGGTGGTAAAGCTAATGATAGCAGGAGCAGCGGGGCACCAACGACTCTGGAGACACAAGCAGCGAAGAGGAGGGCACACTTCTGACAGAGGTGGTGGACTGTGGGAAGTGTTGACTCTCGGTTATCAAGAGGCAGCGCAGCTAAGAGAAAGACAGAACTTGTGCTGTAGCACCACCTACTGGAAAGCAAAAGAAAGGCCTCTAATGGCACCCCACTCCAGTGTTCTTGCCTGGAAAATCCCATGGACAGAGAAGCTCGGTGGGCTACAGTCCATGGGGTCTCTAAGAGTCGGATGCGACTGAGCGATTTCACTTTCACTTTTCGCTTGCATGCACTGGAGAAAGAAATGGCAACCCACTCCAGTGTTCTTGCCTGGAAAATCTCATGGACAGAAAAGCCTGGTGGGCTGCCTTGTATGGGGTCTCAGAGTCGGACACGACTGAAGCAACTTAGCAGCAGCAGCAGCAACAGCAATGTTAAAAAAAAAAAAAAGTCTTTACCGCAACTGGTGAAGAACCTGCCTGCCAATGCAAGAAACATTTAGAAAGATGATAATGATGACCCTTTATGTGAGACAACAAAAAAGATGCAGGTGTAAAGAACAGATTTTGGACTCTGTGGGAGGTGAGGGTGGGAAGATTTGAGAGAATAGCATTATAGCATGTATATTATCATATGTGAAATAGATCACCAGTCCAGGTTCAATGCATGAAACAGGGCTCTCAGGGCTGGTGCACTGGGAGGACCCTGAGGGATGGGATGGGGAAGGAGGTGGGTAGGAGGTTCAGAATGGGGAACACATGTACACCCATGGCTGATTCATGTGAATGTATGGCAAAACCAGTACAATATTGTAAAGTAATTAGCCTCCAATTAAAATAAATTAATTACTTAAAAACAACAACAACAACAAAAACAAGTCAATTCACTGTGGTCTAGCAGGAAAAACACATCATTTTCTCTTTCTGTTAAGAAATAAAGGGAAAAGTTCTTTAAAATGAGTGGCATTTCATGCAGACAGGCACAAACAGTAGCCTGTCACATGTACATCACATCCCTTTGGCATCACTAGGCTTTATGTCTGTCAATTTTCAAGCATAAGGAAAAAACACAATAAATCTTTTTATACAAACCACAACATGTGTAGAAGTGAGGGGAATAAAGCTGTCAAAATTTCAACAACAACAACAAAAAATGTAAGAGATGCAGGTTTGAACTCTGGGTCGGGAAGATCCCCCAGAAGTAGGAAATGGCAACGAACTCCAGTATTCTTGCCTGGAGAATCCCATGGCAGAGGAGCCTGGAGGACTATGGTCCATAGGGTCGAAGAGAGTAGGACACGACTGAAGCATGCTTTTACTGCTGAGGCCTGGGTTGGAGAACTAAGATTCCACAAATTGTGCAGTGTGGCCAAAAAAAAGAAAGGTATTCACTACTTCAAATGTGCTGGCAGAGAAACAACTTATCAAGCATCACGAAGAACTATAGTAAGAGTGTATCACAAAAAAGAAAATGATGATCTTCCAGAAACCAAACTTAAGGTCACAGAATGTTGTGATCTATCTGAGAATTCAAAATAGCTGTCATGAAGAAACTCAACAAACTACAAGAAAACTCAGGAAGGCAGTTCAGTGAGTGCAGGAATGAAATTAATGAACAGAAGAACTACTTTACCAAAGTGATTGAAACTAAAACAGAACAAACAGAAATTCTGGAGTTGAAGAACTCAACAAGATGAAAAATGCATTAGAAAGTTTTGGAAACAGAGCAGATGATATGGAAGAGAGAATTGGCAAGCTCAAAGATAGAAATCTAAAAATGATACAGGTAGAAGAGGAAAGAGAACCGAGATAATAAGTAAGGAAATTCTACGGGAATGATCCAACTCTTTTAGGGCAGTATTAGGATAATAGGTACTCAGAGATGAGAGGTAGAAGGGTGCAGATAATTTATTTAAAGAAATAATCACTGAGGACTTGCCAAACCTAGAGAAGGAACAGGATATATAAGTTCATGAAGCTAAAAGAACAACTAATTACCTCAATGCAAAAAGACCTTCTCCAAGACAAATTATATCAAAACTGTCAAAAGTTAATTACCAAGAATGAATTTTAAAGGCAGTGGGGAAAAGGGTGATTACCTACAGAGGAACCCCAATTAGGCTGTATGCAGATTTCTTAGCAGAAACTCTATAAGCCAGGAGTGGATGAAGTGACCTTCGCAAAATACAGAAAGATCCTGGAAACCAACAGAAATCCAGGAACCCAAACCCAGGAAAGAACAATTCCCTTGACCGCATCTAGTGGAAAATAAGTACTTATCGCTAGAATGTGCTGTGTGTAATTTGTGATACATACATTCATGCTTGAGTTGAGTTTAGGAAATTGTACCTAGTTCTCTTCCCATGATATATGTTCAGTTACTGTCAGTGAATGGCAGTAACATAAAATTTATGAAATCCTGAATTAAGGAGCACCCACCCCCTTCCTGGCGAGTGAGAATCATGACCTGCTCAGCGACAGTGGTTGGAATTCTAATGCCTAGAATGCACAGACTAGTCAAACAGCATAAACCCACTTTAGCACCTACTTAAATCAGAATCATCTGGGGAGCTTGTTAGACACACAAATCTTTAGGACCGATTCCACAGCCACTGACTCTGGGTTTAAGGATCTGCTTGTCAACGAGTTCCCCAGGTGGCTGAGAGACAACCCCATGGGTAGGGCTTATATTTCATAACAAGTAAACAAGAGCATCCCCTCTAAAAAAGATCCTAGATTCCTGACCTTTCTAAAAGGGATGAGCAGGAGCCTCTGCCCCGGATCCTACCCTTAAGGCTCCAAGAGCCCCAGAGCTGATCTCTAAAGGTCTAGGTCTTAAGCTAGACCTTGGGTTTTCCCAAATAGATGGAAGAAAACATGCTTCCATCAGGACCTTGGGATGACCACATGGAGGGCCCAAGAGCTCCAGTCTTCAGATTTTAACTCCACCTCCATGAAGGAACTCCATGGCTAGAATGCTGGGGAGATGGCCCAGCCCTCCCCACCATCCTGCATGATGGGAATGCCCTCTGAGACCCTAAATACCCACTCTAGATGTATTACTGAAAAATGCTCAGGGATGGAAGGACCTACCTCAAATGCTGGGAAACAAGGCTTGCTATGGAGTTCTTTCTTCTTCTTTTTTTTTAACTTATTTATTTGACTGTACCAGGTCTTAGTTGTGGCACTCAGGAGTTTAGTTGCTGCATGTGGAGTCTAGTTCCCTGACCAGGGATCAAATCTGGGCCCCCTGCATTGGGGGGCTCCAAATCTTAGCCACTGGACCACTAGGGAATCCCTGGGGTTCATCCTTTAAAATGGATATGACAGGAGCATCTAACTGACCGCCTTTTCTATGTCCTTGAGGGAGCCACTGGCCTGCACCCCTCAGACATCTGAAACCTCAAATGTGTGTTGAATGTTTTTATAATAAAGAAAATTTTTAAACCTCTTAGTTAAAAATAAACAGATAATAAACCAATGTTAGTTTCTTAGTTTTGACAAATACCCTATGTGTAGGGTCAGGCCACCCAAGATGGCTGTTCTTTTGCTCTCCGTACATCCCCTGCCCAAGCAGCACCTGCTTCATCGACATTCCATTCACTTGACTGACCTTTCTACACACTTGCCCTGGTCCCAGCTAATGGCTAGTTTAGCTTTAGATCAGAGCTCTCCACTATGCTTATCAAAGGGGTGGTGAGGGGCGTGCCCCTCTGCTGGTTTCTCTGGTAACTGATGAGCCAAAATCATGTCAATTCCCCCACTATAACTGGCAACCTCCCCACCCCACACCAAGACTACTACCACGTCCTGTCCAGCCATCTGCTACACACGATGGGGTATTGCTCCAGGACTTTGCTTCAACGTGTAAGCGCCTCCATCCACTAAACCAGTGATGTCTCTGATGTTCACTCTGGGCTCTGTCTTTGGTCTTGAAGTTGGGCAAGTACAGGGCTTGTAGGCCTGGGCTGGCGGGGTGGGGGTGCGTGGCAGCCCAACACCGTGGTAATGTAAGATGTCAACAGTGAGGGGAAACGGGTGAGAGGTATAGGAGAACTCTCTCCCTTTGCAGTTTTAAATTATTCTAACATAAAAGTTTGTTAAAAATAGATGGAAACCACCTGCTAGAGCCTGCAGGGCTCCATTTGGGCCTGTCTTAGATCCCAGCCCTTCTGCAGGGTCTGACCTCTCTGACAGAGGCTCAGCTTACATGACCTGAAGATTCTCTCATTCCATCATCCCTTAGGATGGTGTCTCAGCCCTGCTCTCCTAGTGGGCTGGGTGGGACTTCTTATAAAAACCTCTACTAAATCCTTGCTACCAGCCCATCCAAGCCACATCCAGCAGTTTCTTCCAATCCTGCACCCCCAGCCCGATCTCCTGGGAAACCACTGTATTATTTCCATCTAGCTGAGATCCTAAGGTTGAAATGGTGTGGAATTAATTTGCCTGCATGTACGATTTGGCTTGAAATGTATTTCCTCTATTGATATTCCTTGCATATGTACCTCCTATAAAAATTACATAAGACACTGTGAGTGAGAATGGAAAAGAAAGAAAATTGGGAGGGTTCATCAACTTTACTTGAAATACTTTTAAAGGGCACATTTTAACTTGTAGGGGCTGGCCAGGGATGAGAGTGGATTTTTTAAAATCATGCTCCAGCATACTTATTTTAGGCAGTAACTCTTCAGAGGGATAATTTTAAAAAAATTTACAGTGAGCATTGGGCCCTTTTGAAACTCCCAGTTAAAAGAATATGAAGGAAGTAGGGGGAAATGTTCTCTTTGTGAGGTACTCTGAATGGAATACATTGTGTGAGGCAAAAAGAAAACTTCATTTGGGTAAGATTCTAATTGTATTCTTCCTTATCACCCTGGAGAAGTTGACAACCTATATTTAACTCCTCAAAAAAAAAAAAGAAAGAAAATGAAAGGCTTAACTCATTCCGGTGCAAAACTCAGGACTGTCTAAAAGCACAGTGGAATGAAATGTTTCCTTTTTATTTTCTCTTTTGAAAACGTTAACCCATTGTTTATTATGAAAGTGTGATGTGGCCTGCAGGATCCTGGAACAGTGACTGACCATTTATTTATCAGATATATTAAGCATGCAAAGCTAGGAACTGTTCTCGCCTGGAGCTTTGCAAGGTGCGGCCCTTGCAATGTTCCATCTAGAAGCATGGCACGTATTAACATACCTTCAGAATGAGGCAGTGGTTCTCAGCTGAGGGTAATTTTTCTTTCCACCACGCCCCCCACCAGACATTTGGTCATGTCTGGAGGCAATTTTGATAGTCAAAGCTGCAGGTGGGGGTGGGGATGGGGAATGAAGCTGCTGGCATCTAGTGTGTAGAGGTCAGGGATGCTGCTAAACAGCCTGTCATGCATGAAACAGCCCCAGTGACAAAGTATCCCATCCACAATGTCAATAGTGCCAAGGTAGAGGTGGTGCAGTGGTGAAGAACCCATCTGACAATGCCCAGAGACACAGGAGACACGGGTTTGATCCCTGGGTCGGGAAGATATCCCTGGAGGAAATGGCAACTCCCTCCAGTATTCTTGCTGGGAAATTCCATGGACAGAAGAGCCTGGCGGGCTATAGTCCATGGGGTCAGAAAGAGTCAGACACAACTGAGCACTCACATGCACAGAGCAATGCAAAAGTTTCTTCAAGGTTGAAAAAATATTATAATTACATTACAGTGGTATTAGTCTAGAGCTCTGAGTTGGATACTAGTCAGGTGCTCCAGAGGAGCAAAGAAGGAAAGATCATGTCCACTCGGGATAATCAGAGAAGGTTTCAAGCCTTCAAGTGGCTTTTCTGTTGTTCAGTTCAGTCGTTCAGTCATGTCCGATTCTTTGTGACCCCATGAACCACAGCACGCCAGGCCTCCCTGTCCATCACCAACTCCTGGAGTCCACCCAAACCCATGTCCATTGAGTGGGTGATGCCATCCAACCATCTCATCCTCTGTTGTTCCCTTCTCCTCTTGCCCTCAATCTTTCCCAGCATCAGAGTCTTTTCAAATGAGTCAGTTCTTCACATCAGGTGCCAAAGTATTGGAGTTTCAGCTTCAACATCAGTCCTTCCAATGAACACCCAGGACTGATCTTCTTTAAGACGGACTGGTTGGATCTCCTTGCAGTCCAAGGGACTCTCAGGAGTCTTCTCCAACACCATAGTTCAAAAGCATCAATTCACACATCCATACATGACCACTGGAAAAACCATAGCCTTGACTAGACTGACCTTTGTTGGCAAAGTAATATCTCTGCTTTTGAATATGCTGTCTAAGTTGGTCATAACTTTCCTTCCAAGGAGTAAGTGTCTTTTAATTTTATGGCTGCAGTCACCATCTGCAGTGATTTTGGAGCCCAAAAAAATAAAATCAGCCACTGTTTCCACTGTTTCCCCATCTATTTGCCATGAAGTGATGGGACCAGATGCCATGATCTTAGTTTTCTGAATGTTGAGCTTTAAGCCAACTTTTTCATGCTCCTCTTTCACTTTCATCTAGAGGCTCTTTTGTTCTTTGCTTTCTGCCATAAGGGTGGTGTCATATGCATATCTGAGGTTATTGATATTTCTCTCGGCAATCTTGATTCCAGCTTGTGCTTCTTTCAGCCCAGCATTTCTCATGATATACTCTGCATATAAGTTAGATAAGCAGGGTGACAATATACAGACTTGACTTACTCCTTTCCCAATTTGGAACCAGTCTGTTGTTCCATGTCCAGTTCTAACTGTTGCTTCTTGACCTGCATACAGATTTCTCAAGAGGCAGGTCAGGTGGTCTGGTATTCCCATCTCTTAAAGAATTTTTCACAGTTTATGATGATCTACACAGTTAAAGGCTTTGGCATAGTCAATAAAGCAAAAGTAGATGTTTTTTCTGAAACACTCATGTTTTTTCTGGAACACTTGCTTTTTTGATGATCTAGAGGATGTTGGCAATTTTATCTCTGGTTCCTCTGCCTTTTCTAAATAAAATCTACTTTTTTTATTATCCATGGTGATCCCCAGCAATTCACTCTCAGTGGTGGAAATACACAGGCTGAGACTCTGGGATTCTCAAAAAGAATGAGACTGGTTTCCTTGGGAATACCTGACTTTTCCCTACGGATATTCATGCAAAGAAAACCCATCCATATAATAAGCAGAAGCCAAAATATTTTGTAGGAAGATACTCCGAGGCTATGTAAATGTCAGTTTTCTTACCTGTTATTTCACCATTCATTGACATTTCTTGACTCAGTTTATTGTTACTTCCATGGTTGCCAAATGGTGATTTTTCAATTCCAACATTCCTTCCATTTACTACTGTAAGGAAAACTTTCTCTTCTTACTTATTTATAGTAGTGTGGACTCTTGGGTTACAACTTGTTACTATCATTTATTTTGAAGGTCAAATCGTCCCAGATTTCACTGGTAAAAGCCCCATTTAAGTAGCTCTAGTGTCTCTTCTGATGTACCCCATCCTTCTTTGAGCATTTCTTTACTTTTTGGCACAAGATGTCCCAGAATCTTGTTGTACAGCTGCCCCAGCTGTGGAGTCAGCCACTTACCTGTGAAGCCCTGGTTCATTTTAGTGGAGAGCAGTATTTGAATACCAAGGTCTAGGCACTAGTGTGCTCATAGGTCTCAGGGTATTGCTGCAGCTTCTAGGACCTCTCAGCGACAGAACTAAGGAATATATGTGTGCATCCACAGAGTACACACTGATATCTTTATTTCTAGGTATAGCCAAATGTATTTTGAAAACCATACATTCACACTAACTACAGGTCCCATCCATTAGCACAGGTTCATTCTAGTTTTCTCCCCTTTTCATATTTATAACTCCCTTCTCCCACAGTGAGAAACTTGGCTCCCATTATACTATATTTTGGGTTGGCCAAAAAGTTCATTTGGGTTTTCTGTAAAATGTTATGGAAAAACCGAAACGAACTTTCTGGCCAGCCCAATATTTACTTATTCCTCTAGTGCCCCTGCTATACTACTATCTCCCATTGGTGCTACAACCACAATTCCCCAGTCTTATATGGAAAGTGAAAGTGGAAGTCGCTCAGTCATGTCCAACTCTTTGCCACTGTATAGTCCATGGAATTCTCCAGGCTAGAATACTGGAGTGGGTAGCCTTTCCCTTCTCCATGAATCTTCCCAACCCAGGGATCAAACCCAGGTCTCCCACATTGCAGGCAGATTCTTTACCAGCTGTGCCACAACCTCCTAAACCCATGAGGGCTCTACCAGCCTGTGCGAGGCCACTGCCACATCCCCATGTTGGTGTTCTCCTCACCCCTCATTGGCTCTGAGACCCCACACTGGGCTGCTAGTGAGATTACCACACCCAGCCACAGATGCCTTGCTCCTACTACTCTGCTCCCCATCCCCATGCAAAGGCCTGCCTCACTGTCCCATCTAGGTGATGAGACTAAATTATTCAGGAAGGCAGGCAATTAGGCAGGCCTGAATCAATTAAAATATCTGAAACAATTTGGAGCATATACTCTTTTATATACTCTTTTAATGGCACCCCGCTCCAGTACTCTTGCCTGGAAAATCCCATGGATGGAGGAGCCTGGCAGGCTGCAGTCCATGGGGTCGCTAAGAGTCGGACACGACTGAGCAACTTCACTTTCACTTTTCACTTTCATGCATTGGAGAAGGAAATGGCAACCCACTCCAGTGTTCTTGCCTGGAGAATCCCAGGGACGGGGGTGCCTGGTGGGCTGCCATCTATGGGGTCGCACAGAGTCGGACACGACTGAAGTGACACGGCGGCGGCAGCAGCAGCAGGACAGCCTACAACATTCTTTACAATCTCATCTGGTCTATTTAGAGTAGACTCAGGTGAAGCTGTTGTAAGAGTGTGGTCTTAATGTACAAGTATATACCTTTAATTTGCAAGAGACAGCCCTCCTTGAGGGGTCCTTGAGGGCTGTCTCTTGAAGCAGAATATTTACTGTCATATTGATTTATGGCCTTGTAAAAAGGAACCCTCTCTGTTTATTAAAGTCAACATGATGTTTGATATCAGAGGTAAATTTCTTTTCAATGAAATCTCAAATGACCTGAGTTCCAATCAGAATAAAGACTGATGGCTTGCCAAGACGGCCCATGATATTGTAGAGGAGCAGCTGGGTAGAAAATATCCTTTCTCTGGCATGACTTACAAGATGAGGCAACACCACATCTAAGAGAAAAACACTGTAATGGAGTCTCAAAGCACTGCTGTCACATGGAAAGTGTTAGTCAAATGGAAAGATTCGAGAATGAAGAATTAGAAATCTAAGTGGCAATGCATGAAACCATTTCAAGATAATGTATATAATCATTTATGACAATGGGTCCCCAGCATATATGTAGACTGAGCAAGAAATAGAAATGACATGTGCATATGTATATCCTCCACAATGCATCAGTTCAGTTCAGTCGCTCAGTCATGTACAACTCTTTGCAACCCCATGAATTGCAGCACGCCAGGCCTGCCTGTCCATCACCATCTCCCAGAGTTCACTCAAACTCATGTCCATCAAGTCAGTGATGCCATCCAGCCATCTCATCCTCTGTTGTCCCCTTCTCCTCCTGCCCCCAGTCCCTCCCAGCATCAGGGTCTTTTCCAATGAGTCAATTCCTCACATGAGGTGGCCAAAGTATTGCAGTTTCAGCCTCAGCATCAGTCCTTCCAATGAACAGCCAGGACTGATCTCCTTTAGAATGGACTGGCTGGATCTCCTTGCAGTCCAGTTCAGTTCAGTCGCTCAGTTGTGTCCGACTCTTTGCAACCCCATGGACTGCAGCATGCCAGGCCTCACTGTCCCTCATCGACTCCCAGAGTTTACTTAAACTCATGTCCACTGAGCCAGTGATGCCATCCAACCAGCTCATCCTCTGTTGTCCCCTTCTTCTCCCACCTTCAATCTTTCCCAGCATCAGAGTCTTTTCCAGTGAGTCAGCTCTTCTCATCAGGTGGCCAAAGTATTGGAGTTTCAGCTTCAACATCAGTCTTTCCAATGAACACTCAGGACTGATCTCCTTTAGGATGGACTGGTTGGATCTCCTTGCAGTCCAAGGGACATGCAAGAGTCTTCTCCAGCACCACAGTTCAAAAGCATCAATTCTTCGGTGCTCAGCTTCTTCACAGTCCAACTCTCACATCCATATCTTGACTAGACAGACCTTTGTTGGCAAAGTAATGTCTCTGCTTTTTAATATGCTGTCTAGGTTGGTCATAACTTTCCTTCCAAGGAGTAAGCGTCTTTTAATTTCATGGCTGCAATCACCATCTGCAGTGATTTTGGAGCCC
>SJYQ01003917.1:639111-654263 GCA_006410935.1 Redunca redunca | reverse complement strand
TTTGAATTAAGATTTCCATCCTCTGTATTTGTTATCTTAGTCAAGGGCACTGTAGTTCCATGGTTAAATTGTTTCAGTTACTTCTATTTCCTTGAGGTTACATATACATGTATTTGAAACAGGAAGTTTAAACTATAAATATGTGTGTGTGTGTGTATACTTAGTCCCTCAGTCATGTCCAACTCTTTGTGGCCCAATGGACCCTGCCAGGCTCCTCCGACCATGAAATTTTCCAGGCAAGAATACTGGAGAGGATCGCCATTTCCTTCTCCAGGGGATCTTCCTAACCCAGGGCTCAAATCCATTCCTCTTGCTTGGCCGGTGGGTTCTTTACCACTGCACCATCTGGGAAGTCCACATATATGTATGTTAATCTAATGAAAGACTTTCATTCTAAAATCTTATTCAACCATCAGCTGGTTTTGCTGCAATCGAATGGCTGTTCACTGTAATTCTAAAATTCCGTGGCTGTTCTCTACTCTCAGGGCTTACTATTTTAAAGAGGAAAGTATGAAATAGTTCCCTTCAAGAGAGTAAACCAGGGGCATGATCTTTCTTGTACTGGAGTGCCCTTTTTAATTCCAAGAAAAAGAAACTGATGTTACTTCAGCTTTCCTCATGTGAATTTAAAAAATTCAAACTTTCATGGTTGTACACAAGAATGTCACCAAGCTCCCTCTTGCCTTTTGAGTTGTGAAACTTGAGCTATATTTGAGCAAAACTCAAATATCTAAGACTTATCCTTTGGGGACCTATCCCCATAGTGCCATTTGCTATGTTGTCCATGGATGTCTCTTCTGCTCTGCAGAAAAATGTATCTGATAATGATGGTTCAAGATGTGTTCTTCAGTTGTCACATGTGCACTTACATTGTATAATTAAGAACCCAGGAGCAAGTACTAGTTCCTTCACTTACTAAATAGATGAAAAGCTCTCATTTCCCCTCTCTTGTTAGTTAAAATGAATAGATTACCTAAGGAAAACAAAGATTACCTAATGAGGGTGAATTTTTTTAAGTGTGATAATAGGTTTTGGCGCTTTAAAAAAAAGTTTATGATGAAGTGTTCTATGTAAAATATATTATGTAAATCCTATGTATATATTAGTGTGTATATCCAAGACATGAATAATAAGATGATGGTTATACAATCAATTGTCAGGGACATATGCTGGTTCAGCCTCACTATGAAACAGCCACAGGTCTTAAACATCTTAACAATCGCTGGCTATGAGTGTGTAGAAATTGTATGGTTGGTTGTATTTTGTTTTTGACTGTGGTGAATCTTTGTTGCCGTATGCAGGCTTTCTCTACTTGCAGTGAACAAGGGCTACCCTTCATTGCGGTACATGGGCTTCTCATTGTGGTGGCTGCTCTTGCTGCAGAGTATGGGCTCTAGGGCTGGCGGGCTTCAGTAGTTGGAGTCCAGGGGCTCAGTAGCTACAGCTCCTTAGCTCTAGTGTGGATTCAGTAGCTGTGGTGCACAGGCTTAATTGCTCCACAGCATGTGGGATCTTTCTGGTGCAGGGATCAAACCTGTGTCCCCTGAACTGGCAGGTAGACTCTCAATCACTGGGCCACCAGGGAAGCCCTGACGGGTCTTTATCTCATTTCCTTCTTAAATGGTATTTATAAAGTTGTAAGAACACTTAGCCTAGAGAATCTCAACTTCACCCAGTAAATAGATATTAAGTATATTGACATCTTGATCCCCTTAGCTCTCAGGGCAGCCAGGCAGGGCCTGGGGTTGTGCTGGAGGCCCCAGAAAGACCCCTTTCTGTTGAGAGCTAGCTTATCTGTTCATGCCAGAGTGCTGGACAAACAGAGTCATTTTCTGTGTGTGCATATCAGGAAAAGGGTCAGGAAGCCTGTGATAAGCGCAGTCTCATTGGAGGTCATTTGTGCATTTAAGTGATATACTTCTGTGACTTAGCTTGACTCTGTATTAGTTCCCTTTCTAGCTATCCCTACTTTGTTGCTCCAATTTATTTATTCTTTTTCGCACAAACACTGCTGCCTTTTCTATATGTAGGGTGTCCAAGGACTGGAGCATCCATTAAGAAGCAGCAAGATTCCTGGAAATGTCTGAATCTGCCTGGAGGCATCATAAAATGACCTTAGATCTATGACCCAGAGCTAGACAGGACAAGAAGGAAAAGTCGAATCCACACCAATTTCATTTAGGTTGCCATTTTCTTCTCCAAGAGATCTTCCCGACCCAGGGATCGAACCCAGGTCTCCCACATTGCAGGCAGACGCTTTAACCTCTGCACCACAAGGGAAGCCCCCAAAATTCCTTTAGGAAACGTAGAAATTTTTCAGGAGAAAATTAAGCTAATGAAATAATAAAACAGTCTTAATGGACTTGCCCAACTGAACCAGGCTTGACACTGTATAAAGCGTCCCTTGGTCTCAGTGGACTTGGGATGCAAGTGGATCTCAGATAGACAACAAAATTCAAACACTAACTTATGTAACCTTCACAGTGTCCAGCATGTAATCAAAGATTCTCAGGCAAAGAAGCAAGAGAATGTGACCAAAAAAGCAGTGATCAAAAAAAAAGTGTGTTTGTGTACACATGTGTGTGTGTCACAAGTGCATCTAAGCAAAACAGAAACAACTAAAAAGCAAGCAAATGATGAATCTCATATTTACCATCAAGCTATCCTTTGAGGGAAAGGCAACAAGATGAGATAAGAATGGACCATGAAGGCAGATGTAGTTACTGGTTGTATTCTGGCCCTGGGTTGGATTATGTTCATCATTTTATTAAATAAATGATGCTGTGAATGATCAATGATGATGGTATATATTCAACCAGAAGTTATGATTAACTTAATTCTATGCACTTGAAGCCCAGTGGGGGAAGTAAAACAGTAGGAAAAGAAAATGACACAGGATGTATGAAGGGTTTAGGGCAGGAAATGACATAACTTTCTAGAAAATAAAAAAGGTCAATCTGATTGACACATTGAAAATCAACAAGATATGTCTCTCAAAGTACATTCTCATTGACCAGCCCTACAGAAGGATGTGTTTAAACAAGAATTCAGTCCAGTTAAACAAGAATGCTCATTTATGAAATCATGATGTGAAGTACAACAGTCGTAAGATCTGGAATGTTTAGCCCATTTATAGCAGGGGTGGGCAGGGGGCAGAAAGAACATATCGCAGCACTCATTGACGGTCAGTTCCCATCCCCTTTATAACTATAAAGCTCTGTACAAGGCAGTGGATATTAGTATTTGCTTTTTATATAGAGAAATCACATAGAACAAGAATGATATTGTGAAAGAACCCTTAAAAGAGAGTTCTAGCTCTGCTGAGTGATATTAAGCAAATTGTTCTCACTCACTTATCGTTATCTGTAATAACTGCAGTTGGAATATTGGCACTTTTCAAACTGAGTTCCACAGAAGGCTAGCATTCCTTGAGACATTAACAGGAGCTTAATGTGAAAGACTTCTGTAGTCAAGTACATTTGGGAAGTGCTGGATTCTATATTCCCTCTTTTAGAAAGCCATCAGGCACAGAAGCATATTAATTACTCTGAGAAGTTCTACAGTGAGGAAACCAATGCAACTTCATTTATTTGCAACGTTTCTGAAATGTATTTGCCAATGAAACATTCTTTTATCACCATCTTTTGAAACAGGACTTAAAAACTAGTCAGGACTTCTCAGGTTCTTTTCAGTGCTAAAGCTAGATTCTTTTTGAAATCTATACAGTGTAAATGGTAGAGCTGTATTTAAACTTAAGAGTGAGACTTAAGTGATAAACTCGGTTGAAGCAATGAAAGAAGTGTGTATATAAGCACAGCAGTGGCACAGTTGATGGAGTGAACAGTTGCAATACTACCATGGCTTATGTGGAGGTAGCCTCCATATTCTTTCTTTTCTTTTTTAAAAAAATTTTTATTTTTACTTTATTTTACTTTACAATACTATATTGGTTTTGCCATACATTGACATGAATCCACCACGGGTGTACATGTGTTCCCAAACATGAACCCCCTCCCACCCCCTTCCCCATAACATCTCACTGGGTCATCCCTGTGCACTGACCCCAAGCATCCTGTATCCTGCATCGGACATAGACTGGTGATTCGTTTCTTACATGATAGTATACATGTTTCAATGCCATTCTCCCAAATCTTCTCACCCTCTCCCTCCATATTCTTTCTGAGTTTGGTTATTTGCAGAGTTAAAATACAGAACTTGAGAACCTTTATTGACCAAAATTCTCCTGGAATCTCCCAGAATTTGTTTCACAAATTTTGAGCGTCTACTATGTGTCAGGCATTATTCTAGACACCAGCATGATAGATGGCACTAGTGTGTGTCAGAATCACTTGTGCCCAGAGAAAACCATAATTCAAAAAGACACATAATCCCCAGTGTCCATTGCAGCACTATTAGAATAGCCAGGACATGGAAGCGACCTAAATGTCCCTTGACAGATGAATGGATAAAGATGTGGTACATGTTTACAAAGAAATATTATTCAACCATAAAGAGGAACAAAATCGGATCATTTGCAGAGATATGGATAGACCTAGAGACTGAAGTCAGAAAGAGAAAAACAAATATCACATATTAATGCATATATGTGGAATCTAGAAAAATGGTATATAGATGATCTTATTTGCAAAGCAGAAATAGAGACACAGACCTAGAGAACAAATGCCTGGATACCAAGGGGAACTGAGGGAATGGAAGGAATTGGAAGACTGGGATTGGAATATATACACTGTTGATACACTGTTGATACTATATAAAATAAGTAACTAATGGGCGCCTACTATATAGCACAGGAGAATACCCAATGCTCTGCTGCTGCTGCTGCTAAGTCGCTTCAGTTGTGTCTGACTCTGTGCGACTCCATGGATGGCAGCCCACAAGGCTCCCCTGTCCCTGGGATTCTCCAGGCAAGAACAGTGGAGTGGGTTGCCATTTCCTTCTCCAATGCATGAAAGTGAAAACTGAAAGTGAAGTCACTGAGTCGTGTCCAACTCTCAGCGACCCCATGGACTGCAGCCCACCAGGCTCCNTTGTGACCCCATGGACTGCAGCACACCATGCTTCCCTGTCCATCACCAACTCCTGGAGCTTACTCACACTCATGTCCACTGAGTCAGTGATGCCATCCAACCATCTCCTCCTCTGTCATCCCCTTCTTCTCCTGCCTTCAATCTTTCCCAGCATCAGGGTCTTTTCAAATGAGTTGAAGAATCTAAGCTACTCCATTTTATAAGGTTCCGGGAAAAGAGCTTTTCGGAAATCCCTTAACCTCACCCCACCACCCGAGGACCAATCAGAACCCGTGGCCACCCGGGAAATGGGAACCTATCAGAACCCAACACCTAGCCCTTCCACAGAAGGTAACCAATTAGACGTCTCCCAACCTGGAAACTCCCATTTTTCAGGTTTTTCCTCGAGAGAATACCCTATATAAGCAATGTAACCCAGAGGTCAGGGCGCCTCCCTATAGCCGCGTCAGTATCAGTGGGAGCCCCAGCTTGAGCTTGGTAATAAAAACTCTCTTGCTTTTGCATCCGATATTGGCTCCCTGGTGGTCATTGGGAGATTTCATGACTTGGGCATAACATTTGGGGGCTCATCTGGAATCTCCCACCGGCTCCATGGGAAGACCGATCCGGAGAGTCATCTGCAGCCGGTAAGCTTTTTTCTGTCTTTCTTTTCACTTCTGGTAGGGCCTAGTTTCTGAGACCGGTATACGACTCAGGCGGATGCACCAGAGAGTCACCGGTGGGGGCCGCTGGGAGACGTCCCCGACCCCGGCAGGGGGGACGGAGTGCCCCTGCTCTCTGCAGAGAGAGTGCCCCTGCTCTCTGCAGAGAGAGTGCCCCTGCTCTCTGCAGAGAGAGTGCCCCTGCTCTCTGTAGCGGGAGTGCCCCTGTTCTCTGCAGAGAGAGTGCCCCTGCTCTCTGTAGCGGGAGTGCCCCTGCTCTCTGTAGCAGGAGTGCCCCTGCTCTCTGTAGCGGGTCGCCCCCGCTGAGCGGCCGGAGGCCGTTGTCGTTCCAGTTTTACCTCCGGACTCCCGGAGGTGTATTTCTCCTGTCTGTCTGTCTGTCTGTGTGGCTGTTCGTACTTTTCGGTGTTAATTTACCAACATCTGACTGATCCAGGGACGATGGGGCAACACCATTCTAGCCCCACACCTCTATCCTTGGTTACTGATAATTTTAAGGAGGTCAAGATGCGCGCTCATGACCTCAGTGTAGAAATTAAAAGGAATAAATTAATCACTTTTTGCACCGCGAAATGGCTGACCTTCCATGTAGGCTGGCCCTCAGAAGGCACCTTTGACTTGGGAACTGTACACCAAGTCTGAGATATCATCTTCCAACCTCGGATCGGACACCCTGACCAAGTTCCCTTTGTCAGCACATGTGTCTCCTCGGACAGTTCATTTTCCCAGTGTTAGACAAGAGCCCAGTTTCGGGCCCTGGGAGAGGGTCCCTCTTCTTGCAACAAATGGTGACTCTGGCGAGAACTCTTCTTCGCCGAGACTGACATCCTGACCACTTGGGGTATTCAGGGGCCAGCTTGCCTGCCAATAGACCAGACCCAGCGGCCTCAGCTGGGACCTTTTTGTCTCTGGTCTCCTCCTGATGCAGACAACTGGCCAGAGTGCCCCGACCAGTAAGGAACAAGAGACTTTATTGATCTCTCTCTCCCCTTCCCTCTCTCTTTCCTCTCCTTTTTTTTTTTTTTTCTCTTTCCTCTCCTTAACCCTTCCTATCCTTCCCTGTTTTTCTAGTCCCCCGGTCCTGGACACAGGAATCTGGTCGAAGAGCTCTCAGCCTGAGCTGAGGATTGGAGACTGAGCACCTTCTCTTGGCAGAGAACTCGAATTCTGGTTCTGATTTCTGGTAGGGCTGAGTTCCAGTCCTCCCTTCTCTGGAGGCCAGGGAAAGGTCCCGTAATGCCTGGGTATCTGTAGGTGGCAGGAGATGTCTGTAAGGCCACCCCTTTTGCCCCCCCTCTCCCGCCTCCTCCCCCTTCTTCTTTCAACCTGGCTTCCTTTCCTTCCTTGAAATCTTTGATGTTAGTACTTAGATCTGAACTTCTGTGTCTCTATAGGAGTTTTCTGAGAGACTGTATTTTTGTACTTAAGGGATTCCCTGGTGGAGCCGAAGTTAAAGCGTCTGCCTGCAATATGGGAGACCTGGGTTCCATCCCTGGGTCGAGAAGATCCCCTGGAGAAGGAAATGGCAACCCACTCCAGTATTCTTGCCTAGAGAATCCCATGGACAGAGGAGCCTGACAGGCTACAGTCCAGGAGGCTGCAAAAAGTCAGATACAGTCTCTCAGAAAACCTGTAGAGACACAGAAGTTCAGATCTTGGTGGGCTACAGTCCACGGGTCACAAACAGTCGGATACGACTGAGCGACTTCACTTTCACTTTCACTTTGATGAGGACTGCTGGGTTTATATGCGTGTGTTTTAACTCTGGGTTCTGTGTTGTGATTTTTGATGGCCATTTTGCTTTGTCTGGCCACCATGTGGTTTAGACCTGCCGCCATTTTGTTAGAACTTGATTTTCTTTCCCTGTGCCTTGAGACCAGGGCTCTCAGGAACACTTATCTAGACCATCTCTAACTCCTGACACTGAGGAAAAAGAGGAAGAAGACTTGAAGCTAGATCTTGCACTGTGTCTGTCTAAATATGTCTTGGTATGTCTTTGTCTCTGGGTAATATATTTGAGGTTAATTTGTATATGGGCTCTATTTATTTGGCTTAAAAAAAGGGGGGGTAAGCACTTACAAATCAAGTAATTCTAAATTAAACAATAAATTCCAGGTTCATGTGAACTGGGAAATATTCAATGTTAAATACCTGATATTAATGTTTGTTTGTTGACCTATCTAATATAGACATGTCTGAGAGTAATTAACGTTAAATAGAATATTTTCATTGTACCTAGGTTTAATATAAGTTAAATATTATATCTGTTACAAGTTTGTCAACAAGGAAATTACCTCAAGTGAAGAAACTTCTAAAAAATGTAAATGAGATATGAGCTTTTATATCTCTAGCTAACTTTGGGGTGCTTCAGAGGGCCCCTGGAACATCCCAAAGAGAGATATTAAACTGTGTTTATTTGGTTGGTTAAATTACATGGAAAAGATTATCTATCAAATGAGTAATAAATCTGCTCATGTTATAATGTATGGTAAAATAACTAATATAGATATCGTAGAAATTATATGGAGTTTTTAACATTCTGATATGTCCTGTTATTTTAATGGAAAACCTGATGACTTCACAAAAGTTAGCAAAACGACTGAATGAACCAGTGAATATGCTTATAACTTTTATGGTTTCTATCTGAAAAATTATGGGTTTGAATCTTATGTTTTCAGGGAGTAGGGAAAATCTTCCTCTCAAACTAATTATGACAATACTTTGGTAAAATTAAACGTTATAAACAAAACAATTATATTTCCTATCTGACTCCTCCAAAAATTGGAAGTTCTTAGGTTTCCAGTAAGTTTATCAAATGAGTGTACTTTCAGATTAGAGCTTGTATTGCTCCGAGCTGGGGCCATCCTATGCCCCATTTTAATAGGAAGTTATCACAGTCATAGTTGCCTAGTTCCCTAAAATTAAAACTGAGCGGGACTCTGGGGCTCTGGAGTACAGATCTGTTCTGTGTTCTCCATTTCTTATCTGTAGGATATAGACTTTGTTCAGCCTCCTTGGCCTTCCCTGAATTCCAAAGCTTGGATTCAAACAATTGCTAATCAGGGAAGGAAGGGGATACAAAAACAGAAACAATCAAAGGTTGGTACAGCCTCCAGACAGAGTCCTGGTTCCTACTCAAAGAAATATGCATAACAATGTCTTTGAGCCCCCACCCAGGTGGAAGATGGTAACTTCAGACTGAACACAAGATTCCTGGAGCACAGCTCTGTTGCCTCACCACCAACCAATCAGAAGGGGTCACAAACCCTGCAACCCTCACCCCAAATGTTGCCTTCTGTTTCCGGGGACCAGAGATGACCATCCTGTTAGGTCTCCTGTTTGGCCCTTGTCTATTTCATCTCTGAGAGGGGCCAACTAAGTTGCTGCAACTACAAGGGTAGAAGCTGGTTTCAGATGTGGAAAACCCCAACTTAGATCAGGTAGAGAAAGACTTCTGCTCTGCTAGGCAGGCCTACACCCATGCACAGGAGGAAGAAGTTACAGAAGAAAGTGACCTCCACCCCAATTCCCAAGAAGTGTCTTGAGTATGAAGTCTCTCAGGGGGCCTATGTGCTGTGTTAGGGGAAGAACGTTGTTTTTATGTGAATCACTTGGGGGTAGTCAGGGAGTCCCTGGCCAAGATAAGAGAAGGGCTAAATCAGAGGAAAAGAGAAAGAGAAATGTCTCAGAGTTGGTTGAATCCTGGTTCAACTCATCCCCCTGGTTCACAACTCTCATATCTTCCTTGGTAGGGCTCCTGATTATCTTGTTACTGCTACTCACCCTCGGGCCATGCTTACTAAACTAATTGGTGGCCATCATTAAAAGCTGCATCAATGCAGTGCAGCTCATGGTGGGCAGATCCCAATATACGGCCTTGCCAACAGTCCCCTTAGCGGGAGACAATATAGAGCTGACCACAGACCCATGATTGGGTCTGTCCTGGATCCTAGAGAAGGGGGGAATGAAGAATCTAAGCTACTCCATTTTGTAAGGTTCCAGGAAAAGAGCTTTTTGGAAATCCCTTAACCTCACCCCACCACCCGAGGACCAATCAGAAATGGGAACCAATCAGAACCCAACACCTAGCCCTTCCACAGAAGGTAACCAGTTAGATGTTTCCCAACCTGGAAACTCCCATTTCTCAAATTCCTCCCCCTCTCCCCCTCTCCCCCGCCCTCTCTTGAGAATACCCTATATAAGCAATGTAACCCAGAGCTCGGGGCTCCTCCCTATAGCTGCTGCGTCGGTATCAGTGGGAGCCCCAGATCGAGCTTGGTAATAAAAACTCTTGCTTTTGCATCGAATATCGGCTCCCTGGTGGTCATTGGGAGATTTCACGACTTGGGCATAACAGAGTCAGTTCTTCGCATCAGGTGGCCAAGTATTAGAGTTTCAGCTTCAGCATCAGTCCTTCCAATGAATATTCCAGCACTGATTTCCTTTACGATGGACTGGTTGGATCTCCTTGCAGTCCAAGGGACTCTCAAGAGTCTTCCACACCACAGTTCAAAAGCATCAACTCTTGGGCACTCAGCTTTCTTTATAGTCCAACTCTCACATCTGTACATGACTACTGGAAAAACCATAGCCTTGACTAGATGGACCTTTGATGGCAAAGTAATGTCTCCGCTTTTTAATACACTGTCTAGGTTGGTTGCTTTTCTTTCAAGGAGCAAGCATCTTTTAATTTCATGGCTGCAGTCACCATCTGCAGTGATTTTGGAGCCCAAGAAAATAAAATCTCTTACTGTTTCCATTGTTTCCCCATCTATTTGCCATGATGGAATTGGATTCCATGATCTTATTTTTTCTGAATGTTGAGTTTTAACTTCCTTCAACAGAAGGACTCATTAAAGTATTTATTCAGTATGGTCTATACTATTTTTGCACCACTTGACAAAATTTTGATTTATAAAATCAGACGGTTAAAAGAGGTATTTCTCCATAGAGCAATAATAATATTAACAACAGAAATTTTAACAGTGGAGAAACAGGAGATAAAAATAACTAAAGATGTAATGGTGTGTGTGTGTGTGTGTGTGTGTGTGTGCAAAACACACTTAAAGTAATCATTTGAAAGAAAGCCAGAAAGTGGGCTGCTGCTGCTGCTGCTAAATCACTTCAGTCGTGTCCGACTCTGTGCGACCCCATAGACGGTAGCCCACTAGGCTCCCCCGTCCCTGGGATTCTCCAGGCAAGAATACTGGAGTGGGTTGCCATTTCCTTCTCCAGTGCATGAAAGGGGAAAGTGAAAAGTAAAACGGAAGTAGTGCCGAACTCTTAGCAACCCCATGGACTGCACCCTACCAGGCTCCTCCGATCATGGGATTTTCCAGGCAAGAGTACTGGAGTGGGTTGCCATTGCCTTCTCCGAGAAAGTGGGCAGTTACTCTAAAAGTTATCTGTGAGAAAAGCTGCGCTGGGTTTTTGTTGCCGCGTGAGGGCTTTCTCTACCTGCCCTGCACAGGCTTCTCACTGCAGTGCCTTCTCTTGTTGCAGAGAATAGGCTCCAGGGCACTCGGACTTGAGTAGCTGCAGCTCACAGGCTCAGTAGTTGTGGCACAGGGGCCCAGCTGGCCCGAGCCATGTGAAATCTTCCCCGGGGCCGGGGATCAAACCCGTGTTCCCTGCACTGGCAGGCAGATTCTTCTCCACTCAACCACCAGGGAAGTCTGGGCAGATTTTTTAATTGCTGCTTTTCTCATAGAGAACTTTTAGAGTACCTTGGTTGTCTAACTCCCTGGTTGTAAGAACTCAGGGCTGCGTGAGGCTGCATGTGTGCTCAGTCGTGTCGGACACTTGGCGGCCCTACAACTGTAGCCCACCAGGTTCCTCTGGCTATGGGATTTTCCAGGCAAGAATACTGGAATGGGTTGCTATTTCCTCCTCCAGAACTCAGAGGAGCTGTGAATTACTTGTAGATTGCCTGTTTATCTGAGGAGGCAGGAGGTAGTTGGCTTGCTAATGGAGGTGCTACCTAGATAGCCAAGGGAACCCCAGGGCTATTAGAAAGTGAAAGGTTTGACTTAAGCTTATTGTTTCCTGGACAAAGGAGACAATTGTTTCAAGACCTCTGGACCTCTGGAATGACTCAGTTAAAAGGAGCCGGAATTCAGAATTTAAAAGCCTTAGAGTCAGCTTACTGCCTTTCTAGAAAAGATGTGGGTGAAAAAAACTGGGGAATGAAGTCGGGTTTGAAGAGTGTGTAGGAGGGGATCCTTTTATATGCTTTTGAGAACTGCTTAAACAGCAAATGTTCCCCCAAACAGGAACAGCTATTTCTAGAGATAATCCAGATATGCAGAGAGGTGTTTATTGAATGAATTCATCCATATGGAAATGATTAAGATGCTATGGACAGAGATGATTTCCTTACAATCTCAAGAGTTCAGTTAAAGAGGCAAACTATTTCTCCCTGCAACCCAAAATGTCCCATATTTTTTCTCACAGCAAAATTATTTGGGGAGGGAAATCACAGCCTGAACTGATGAGCCACTGAGCAACAATAGTCTCATTTTTATGAAAATTCACATGATGAAGCTGAACAAGGGGAAAATAGAATATAAACTATGCTGATGAAATATGTCAAGGACTTAGTATCATTAAGGGGCAGTTATTAGTACTGGTATTATCCTTTTTTGAAAGCAGAGTTTATTATTTTTTAATAACAGTGTTAGATTCACTGCAAAATTGCGTGGAAGGCATGGAGATTTCCCACATATTCCCTGCCCCCACATATGCACAATGCTTCCCATTATCAGTGTCCAGTGCCGGAGTGGTAATTCGTTACAATTTATGAACCACCACAGACACATCATTGTCACCCAAGGTAACAGGGTTTACCTTAGAGTTCACTTTTGGTGTTCTAAGGATTTGGACAAAGACATGATTAAATGTATCTACCATTATAGTATCGAATGGCTGAAAAATCCTTTGAAGTCTTATAAATCTCTTGTTATTGTTGAGTTGCTAAGTCTAACTCTTTGCAACCCATGGACTGTAGCCCACCAGTCTCCTCTGTCCTGGATTTTCCAGGCAAGGATACTGGAGTGGGTTGCCATTTTCTTCTCCAGGGCATCTTCCCAACCTCCCTCCTCTCAAACCCCTGGCCACCGTTGAGTTTTACTGTCTCCACAGGGTTGCCTTTTCCAGAATGTCATATGGTTGAAAATATAAAATATGTAGCCTTTTCTGATTGGCATCTTTCATTCGGTAATACACATTTAAGATTGCTCCATGTTTTTTATGGCTTGTTATCTCATTTCTTTTTAGTGCTGAATTCCATCATCCAGATGTGGTAGCTTATTTATCCATTCACGTACTGCAGGACATCTTGGTGGCTAGATTTTTTTTTTTTTTTTTTGCTGTACCACACAGTGTTTGAAATATTTCCTGACCATTGAAAATGTGTCCAGAGTACAGAGTCTTAACCATTGGACCACCAGAGAAGTCCATTTTTTTAAATTAAAATAATTTGGAAGAAAAAGTCACAAACGATCTTTTCTTTTATTTCTTACTTCCAGTTCAAAGACCGATTCTTGAAATACTTCTTGATATCCAGTTATATCCAGAAGATATAAGCCAAATAAAGGCCAAGCCTGAGTACATAGCTATTTATTGAAAAGAAAAAGAATATGAAAAATACTGAAATTCACTGATAAAAACAGTTTGGTATCCTTACTTGACTTTGTGATGGACCAGTATGCCAGGAAAGATATCAATCAGATATGCAGATGACACCACCCTAATGTCAGAAAGCAAAGAGGAACTAAAGAGCCTCTTGATGAAAGTAAAAGAGGAGGGTGAAGAAGCTGACTTAAAACTCAGCATTAAAAAAATGAAGATCATCACATCCTGTCCCATCACTGCATGGCAAATAGATTGGAAAAAATGGAAACAGTGACAGACTTAATTTTCTTGGGCTCCAAAACCACTGTGGATGGTGATTGCAACCATGAAATTCAAAGATACTTGCTCCTTGAAAGAAAAGCCATAACAAACCTAGACAGTGTATTAAAAAGCAGAGACTTTGCTGACAAAAGTCTGTATAGTTAAAGCTATGGTTTTTCCAGTAGTCATGTACGGGTGTGAGAGTTGGACCATAAAGAAGGCTGAGCACCCAAGAATGGATGCTTTTGAACTGTGGTGTTGGAGAAGACTCTTGAGGGTTCCTTGAACTGCAAGGAGATCAAACTAGTAAATACTAAAGGAAATCAACCCTGAAATATTCTTTGGAAGGACGGATGCTGAAGTTCCAATAGTTTGGCCACCAGATGTGAAGAGCCGTCTCATTGGAAAAGACCCTGATGCTGAGAAAGATTGAGAGCAGGAGGAGAAGGAGGTGACAGAGGGTTGAGATGGCTGGATGGCATCATCGACTCAATAGACATGATTTGAGGAAACTCCAGGAGATAGTGAAGGACAGGGAAGCCTGGGGTGCTGCAGTCCATGGGGTCCCAAAGAATCAGACAGGACTGAGCAACTGAACAACAACAATATGATAAAAATATGGCCCCCCACACCCCTAAGTTCATAAACAAAGCAAGGTAAAACAAAACAAAAACAAGTGGAGCCCATAAGTCTGCATCTGCAACATAATTTGTTAAAATTTCCTCCTAATTATTTTTCTCCAAGTTTAATTCCAGCTTTATTGTGGTAGCAGAATTCTAAAATTACCCCAAATGACCCCTCCCCTTGTACATTCTCTGCCCTGGATTGTGGAAGGGACCTGAGACATGATGGGACATCACTGCCATTATTGGGGTATGTTATACAGCACAGTTCTTCTGTGTATTCTTGCCATCTCTTCTTAATATCTTCTGCTTCTGTTAGGTCCATACCATTTGTGTCCTTTATCAAGCCTATCTTTGCATGAAATGTTCCCTTGGTATCTCTAATTTTCTTGAAGAGATCTCTAGTCTTTCCCATTCTGTTGTTCTCCTCTATTTCTTTGCACTGATCGTTGAAGGAGGCTTTCTTATCTCTTCTTGCTGTTCTTTGGAACTCTGCATTCAGATGCTTATATCTTTCCTTTTCTCCTTGGCTTTTCACCTCTCTTCTTTTCACAGCTATTTGTAAGGCTTGCCCAGACAGCCATTTTGCTTTTTTGCATTTCTTTTCCATGGGGTGGTCTTGATCCCTGTCTCCTGTACAATGTCACGAACCTCATTCCATAGTTCATCAGGCAGTCTATCTATCAGATCTAGGCCCTTAAATCGATTTCTCACTTCCACTGTATAATCATAAGGGATTTGATTGAGGTCATACCTGAATGGTCTAGCTGAAACTCCAGTCCTTTGGCCACCTCATGCGAAGAGCTGACTCATTGGAAAAGACTCTGATGCTGGGAGGGATTGGGGGCAGGAGGAGAAGGGGACGACCGAGGATGAGATGGCTGGATGGCATCACTGACTTGATGGACGTGAGTCTGAGTGAACTC
>SJYQ01003917.1:609762-627169 GCA_006410935.1 Redunca redunca | reverse complement strand
CGCCGCGGCTATGCTGGCGGCCCCCAGCGCCTCCTCCCGCGGTGACCGGGGGTCCAGGTTGGCGGAAGAAGGGGGCGGGCTGCCTGGGTCTGGGGGCTCCAGCAAGCGAGGGGAATCCTCTACAGTGGCCAGTCCCGCGTCCCCAACTCGGGAAGTCCCGGAAAGCCCAGGACACGAACGGCTGGCGAGCGCACAGTAGGTCGCCTCCGGCACGTACCAGGAGCTCCACATCCCACCCCCAGGTCCCCAGAAAACTCTCGGCCAGAGGTGCCCTTGTGACGTAGGGCTTGGGGGAGGGGGCACTGGTCGGGTGTAATGACTGAGCCTGGCAAGGCGTGGTTTCGCATCGCGAAGTGGGAGCGAAAGGGTTACAGGACTGACGCAAACTTGCGCCAGGAAACTGAGGGTTAATGATAAAAGCCTTACTTCAGTAATGATTAACCTGCCAATTCTCCCCATCCCGGATCTCTTAGGGAACCTGTATGTGGTACCCTGTGCAAGGTGACCCATTGTTTGAGTCCCTTGATGGTTTTGGTGGGGGGGGTGTGTGTGTGTGAATATTTTGTCCTGCGGTTTAACTTAATTATGGAGAGAGAGAGTTAACACGGCAGAGTTTAAAATGAGGTTTTGGGGTAAGGGTGTTCTGAAAACCCAGGGGTACTGCTCGTGTGTGCCTGCGTGTGTGTTTGTGTGTGTGCAGCATGTTGTATTGTAACAAGGTATGTGTTGTTGTGTGCGTGTGTGTTTTGAGCCCCAGTGACCTGTTTCCTTAATGTATCATCCTTGGCACACTACACAGCCTAAACTCAGAAAGATGATAGTTAATAGCTGCTGACAAGAGTTCTAACCGCTCATGCATCTGCATTTGAGGAATCTGCCCCTCTCTTTCACCTCTTAGAAGTATTACTTCGGAGGCGTTTGTATGTGTTCTTCCATTAGCGACTGTTAACTCAAGCAGGTGAATCTTGATGTAAAGAAGCTGTTGCTAGGCTAATATGGAAGATGGAAGCTTCTGGTTTTGTTGAATTTAAAAAAAGCCAAAGTCTTGACTATATTTAGGATATAAAGGCCTCTTCCCCTCCCCTTCCTCAATCCTGTAAAGTCCACTGGGAATGAGCATCCAGTTCTGGGAGCAGGAGGTCTTACCAAAACCCTACTCAGAAGAGGAAACACATGCCCAGAACCTCTGAAGATGCCTCCAGAGGTCCTGGGAAAGAGAATTTAGGGGAGGGTTTGCATCACTGGCCACGGGATTAGGATAACTAAAGCGGGTGGCAGATACTTTTTTAAAAAATTGGGTATCCTTGAGCCTGGTGATGAAAAGTTTAGGTAATGAAACTTTGTTATTGCTGTTTAGTGGCTCAGTCGTGTCCGACTCTTTGCAGCCCCATGGACTGTAGCCTGCTAGGCTCCTCTGTTCATGGGATCTTCTAGGCAAGAATACTGCAGTCGGTTGCCATTTCCTTCTCCAGGGGATCTTCTGGGTCCAGATATTGAGCTCCAGTCTCCTACATTACAGGTGGATTCTTTACCTCTGAGTCACCAGGGAAGCTGCAGTTAAACTTTAGGTTTAGGTAATTAGACACAAGATAAAAGGTGATGAAGGACAGGATGGTTTTCTATTGATGGTCCACAAAATGAATTCTTTGTAATATTTCAAAAGTTGAAATTAACCCCTATCTAGAGATGGAGTTTTTGTGTTTATCGAGCTCTGCCCATCTTACACGTCTCTCAAACAAGGGACACTTACACGTCTCTCAAACAAGGGACACAGGTTTTTGTGATAGACCCAATATTCTTCTGGGCTTTTAAGTGGTCTAATTAGCCTGGGTGAGGGGAAATTCCTGTGTCTGCTTTAGTCTCTTATTTCAGTGCTCACAGGGGTTCTCTTCTCATCAATTTGAAATGGCAACCTTGTGAAAAACTCAATATATTTCCTTAAGCTAATTCCCCAAGACATTAAAAAAATGTGTATCTTTCTGATTATTAAAGCAATACAGGCTTTTTATTTAAAAGATTCAGAGAAGAATGAGAATATGTCACTCATGTTACCACTCCAAGATAGCTATTTTTGACCTATGGCTATATAACTTTTCCTTTGTGTATATTTTAAGTCGACTTCACATGCTCATTTCCCACAGTTCTTTTTGTAGGGGAGAGACGGGTAGCCTGTACCCGTTTTGAGTGCTGATAAGATAGGAGCTGCCTAGGGAGCTCCCCAGGCAGTGAGGTCCTCCACTTGTTCCCTCCCCCTTCCTACATTCCACCTCATTGCTGTTCCCTGGACAAACTGTACTTTCTCGTCTTCTCATGCTCTTCTCTCTGCTGACAATGTCCCGTCCTCCCCTCCTTCACTCTTCTTATCTGAGTGGCTCTTAAACTCATTGTGGTGGGTTTCTAATAAGAATATTTTGACCATCCCTTAATAAATACATGAACACACTTAAGTTGCATGCATATTTCACTGAGTGTGTGTAATCTAGAACATAACAGTGAAACACAGTGCAAGTAGAAGTAAAAATGCTACTGTTTTCTTCCTGCACCCCGGTGGGTTGTTTTGGACACTGCTCTGAAAACCAGTGGTCTGTTTCCTACTTCTTCAAGATTCAGGTCAGGGGTCCCCTACTCCCTGAAACCTTTGTGTCCACGATCTCATGGTAGTGGGCGCACATTTGTCTAGTGACATCAATCCCTGGCCTCCACTAGATTGGAAGCACCTGTGGAAGGCATGGGTGATCTCTAGTCCAGCACTTAGCAGAGTAGTTGGCACACTAGGTATGTTTGTTGAATGTATGAATAAATCAAAATCATTATAATAGACAGCTCAGAGTGATGGGGTTATAAAGAAATTTGCTGTGCTTTGCAGAATCTAACCAGGAGGAGAAAAGGGAAAGTGTATGCTGAGAAGTTAAGCTGGAAAAACGTGAAGGGCCTTTCATGGCATGCTGGAAGGTTTGGATTCATCCAAAAATGACTGTGAGTCATAGTCACACAGCACAAGGGACTAGATTAGATCTGTGGCTTTGGAAGGGCCACTTTGGTTCTGGGGGCTAGTCTCGGTGAGAGATGCTGAGGCCCTGAATACAGAGTGCAGAGCCGTGCTCAGGAACTGTTGCGGAGGTGGTCCTGGGAGAATAGGTGACTGGCTCCCTGAGAGAACGGTGTGCGTGCTCAGTCGAGATATTCCCAACCTAGGAATTGAACCCATGTCGCTTGTGTCTCCTGCATTGGCAGGCGGATTCTTTACCACTGCACCAGCTGGGAAGCCCCTGAGAGAACGAAGTTGGAGATGAAGATTTCTAGCTTCATGAAGGGCTGGAAGAGGAGCAGGGGAAAATCAAATCAAACTGACTTGGATTTGGGACCTGTTCAGTTTGGGGGTACTCATGGGAGGTCCTGCTAGCATTCAGCTTTTCGAGCTGGGGGCTGCGGATAACCAGGCAAGAGAGTCGATGAATTCTTGAGCTTATGGTCTGCTCACAATATAGTGCTCTATGCTACTACCTGCCATTGCTCTTCTTTTTCTCCCTGGTGTGTGAGTATCCTCTTTGCCCAGCAAGGTTACGTCATGCCTTGCTTGCATGGACTGGTATCGTATCATATGCTTTTATATTTGCCTCAGCATCTGAGCACACAGTCCAAGGCACAAAATAAGTTTCATTAAATACTTGGTGACTGATTAGTATCAAGCTTGTGAAAATAAGCAAAAAAGAAAAATAAAAACAACTGAAAATTCTCCTTCAAATGCTCTATCCTCGCCAATGCGTTTCTCTTATTAGTAAAAGAATCTAATGAAGCTATTCCTTTCTTTCAGAAAGCATAAAGGATGTTCTTGGCAGAAAGATAAAGATTGCATTGAAGAAGAAAGTAAAGCTGGAAGTGAAGGGAGACAAAGTTGAAAACAGAGTGTTGGTAAGTATTAACTTTTTTAAGGTCTGGAAGTGAAAATGCTTTTCCCTCTATTGTTTTGATTGCCTGATTTTCATGCAGTGCTTGTTCTGTGTGTTATATTTTGTTCAAACATTCTGATGCCCATTTTCTCCTAGGTGAGCTGGAATATTTGCCCACTGAAAGTTAAATTTTAGGGACTGAAGTTTTAAAATATATTGTCTTTCTTAAAGTTGTAAGTCACCCTACTCTCGGTTGTCTCCTAGAGACCATTTTCAGGTTGTTTGTTGAAAGTTGGATGTTAAAGGGAGCTTGCTTTTTACTTTTGTGGTGGCTGAGTATCTGATCCTGTTTGTGAGGACTTTGAAGGAGTTTCAAAAAAATTCATCTCATGTCTGTTTAATTATTAAATTTTCTCAAATGTTATATCCGTATCCATCCAATATCCGCATCCATTGGTTTGGGGAGCAGAGTGCCAGCTTGATCTTTGCCCTGGCTTCAGTGATTTCTTTGAGTCCTTGAGGGCTCTGATAAGCGGTCGTTGAGCAGATTTGCAACTGCTAAGGCCCATGGCACTTTCATTGGATGAAATGTAGCTAAGATGAACCCTCAGCCAATATGTGAGTACCACCAGTCCAGTGTCTTAGGTATTTAGTATGTCTGCTGGTGCTGATGGAACTTGGGGGCTCCCTCCAACTTGGGAGAGGAGTTGCTTGGGGACTTGAGGGATCAGCCCGTTGAACACAGGATTGTTAGGGAGTTGTCAGCTCCTGAGTTGTACCTTCAGGGAGGTGAAAAGTCTTCTGTGATGTTTTAGTGGTTTCTGTGTTGAAATTGTGGCAAACCTTAAGCTTAGGTAAATACACCTTGCTTGTGCTTTTGTTAGAGAGAATAGTCTGTTTACTCTCATTTATCTTTTTATCATTGGAAATTGTCAAACAGATGCAAAAGTAGAGAATTGTATATTGAACTTTGTATCCTTTTCATCTACCTTCAACAGTTTTCAATATTTCAAGAATATTGTTGTATCTCCTGCCAGTTTTGCCCCCTTCCCCCTTCTGGAGTATTTTAAAACCTCAAGCATGTGTCATTAGAAGAATATTTTTAATATTCTGTTTCTTCAGTTGAAGTTGCCACAGAATTTGAAATATCTTTCTCATAGCAGCTGTCTTCAGAATCTCTTTAAAACATCTGACTGCCTTCTCCTGTGGATAGAAGACTTATTTCTCTGTGTACAAGTCAGGATGGCAGAGAAATTTAAGTGGAAAAACTTGATGGAGTGACTTTTGCCCTGCAACGAAACGTGTTTACCCAGACTGTATAATTATGGTTATCAATAGCAGAAGTGATTGGTATCGTTATTCTGCTTCAGTTTTGATAAAGAGTAAATTTCCTTAAGGTGTGTTTTACTTAATATTGTTCAGCCGAAGGGTACAGGTATGTTTTGGCAGTGGTAGGGTAGAGAGAAGAAATTTTGTTCCTGCCACTTGTTTTACATGTTTGCTTCACAAGATGGGTTCACCTTTTTACAATTTAAATATCAAGTAGTGTTTCCTGCAACAGTCTAACATGGTATGTGGTATTAGTTGATATGGACACTATTCATCAGCATAAGAAACCCATGTCATGAGTAAAATTTGCAAAGACAAGTTTAAACATCAAATAAAATAATGTTAGCACTCTTAAAAATGTTATGATTGGTACTTACTGTTAAGATTTTTTTTGAAGTGGGGGCGGGGGACTTCATCTTAACATTAGCTAGAGTTGATTAAGGTTGTAATCAAATTACAAATGTATTTGAATTTAAATATTTATCTCCCCAAATCTGGAATCTAACCAGTTTCTAGTAGCTTAGGGTAAACTTGTTTTAGCTATTCCTTACTTGCAGGGGCAAGAATTGTTAATTGAAATATTCAAGGTTTGACAAGCTTCAGGTGTGAGCAAGATGGTCTACGAATTCACCTTAAGTTGTTGATTTTCTGAATTTAGAGAAATTCAATTACTTAAAACATTGGGGGAATCCCCTTAGAATTTGTATTTCTGACTTTCTTTTGGCTGTCAGTCCAATAAAATAGGGCATACGTGAATTGGCTTGACTCAGCATTTCTTAGTTTTTATTTTCGTTTCTTTCCTAGTGCCCAGCTCCTCTTAATGTCCTTCCTTTTCGTAAAGCTGAGAGTGACTTGGTTCCTTGTTTTTACATTTAGAGACTTTATGCTATTTCCAGCTTCCATTTTTCATAGAGAGTTTATTTTCATCTTCCTTCTTCTCATGGTCATGATAACTAACATTTATATAACATGTTCTGTTGAACACTTAATTATGCATTGCTTTATTTGCCCCTGCTGCAGCCCTCTGAGTTGGGCCCTACTTCCATGTGCATTTGCAGAAACTGAGATTTGGAAAAGCTAAAGGAACTTGTTTCAGGTCATCCTGCTAATGAATGACAGAGTTGGGAGTTGAACCCAGGTCTGTCTTATCCATTTCACCATTATAGTAAAAAACCAAAACAATCCTTCAGCTTGTTGTTCAGTGGTTGCAAACTTTCACAAAGATTTGGACTTTAGAAGGATTAGAGCTCCCTGTATGGATTTGGTTGGTTGATACATTATTCATTGCTTGGTTCCATACTTGCTGAGCATGAGCCAGACACATGGTATGTCCAAGATGGACGTCGACTCTGACTTCATGGGATTCAGAGCTCAGAGTCTAGTTGGGGAGGTAAACATCTCAACAGGCAATGCTTTGAGGTATGTTGTGAGCAGGATGACTGAAAGCACATGGGAGGAACCCCTGACCCAGGCCTGAGGGTCAGGGAAGACTTGCAGAAGGAAGGCAATGTCAGCTACCACCCAATGGATGAACAAGAGTTACTAAGGGAAGAGAGTAGAGGCGTGTTGTAGACAAAGAAAACAATATGCCTGGAAGCCAGAGAGAGCTTAGCATGTTAGAGACATATTAAATACAGTGGGAGCAAGGGGTACGGGGTGGAAAATGGCCCAGCCTAAAACCAGTTCTTTTTCTTGCAGTCGGGATCAGGTGGAAATTGGGATTGTTTAAACAGGTCTCTTCCTACCACCTGTTTCTAATGACCACCACGTAAACTTTATCCTCCCCTGGGCCATAGGGCCCAGTGATTAAGGCCTTGGACCTTGAATCATGCCTGGTTCACACCATAGCCCAGCCACTTTATAACATTGTTCAGCCTCAGTTCCTTTCTCTGATGAAACAGGCCTTATAAAAGTATCTATTTGTAAATAGTTTCTTTTTTTTCTATTTTTAATTTAAATATTACTTTTTTTTTTAACAATGTTGTGTTAGGTGAGAAGTTGCTGTGTAGCACAGGGAGCCCAGTCTGGTGCTCTGTAAATGGTTTCTTTGTAGATAAACTGGGATGGGTTTTAACACTGCCTAGATGGCAATCCACTCCAGTGTTCTTGCCTGGAGGGACGCGGAGCCTGGTGGGCTGCTGTCTATGGGGTCGCACAGAGTCAGACACGACTGAAGCGACTTAGCAGCTGCAGCAGCAGCAGAAGAACATGATCAACAAATGAGAAAGCAGAAGGAACCAAAGGGTTCTGCATTCTGTTTTCCCAGTGGCACAGATGATTTCAATGCCCAGTTGTGTTACCTTTAAAGCAAGATGGAAGGCAACTGATGAAACCTGAAATTCTTAAGGTGTGTGCTGGTCCAGTGAAATCAGAAATGGTAGGATATTCAGGGGGAGAGTGTTTTGTGGCCAAACAAGTTTGGCAATCAAACATTAAACAAAGATCAACCAGTGTCTTTACTGCACGACTTTGACGCAGAGACTTTGGTACACTCATGTGCATAGTAGATTTCTCAGAATGAAATGAAATATACTGTCATTCTCAAACTTATATGGCCAGAAACCTTACTGACCATAGTTGGGGAAACTGGGATGGAACAGTTAAAGTGAACATGGAACAGGCTAGAACAGGCTCTCCGTCATTTGGAGTGTCCTCGTGGGGGACATTCTTTGGCCTGTGATTTAATAAAGGGCAGGTCTGCTGGAGGCCACATACTGGCACTGTGTCATCCTTTTCTGTGATCCTTACCTGTCTTGTCGTTAGAGGATGTTATTAGGAAGTGATCCTGTGTTAGATGGTCAGCCTTTTCCTCCCATCTTCTAATTGAATCTTCACCCAATTTTTCTAGTACCTGGACTTTTAAAAGTGGAATTTCATTTTTACACATTAAACGTTGCAGTTTTAGGTAACTGTAGATTTGCATGCAGTTATAGGAAGTAATGGCCTTCCCTGGTGGCTCAGAGGTTAAAGCGTCTGTCTGGAATGCGGGAGACCTGGGTTCGATCCCTGGGTCAGGAAGATCCCTTGGAGAAGGAAAAGGCAACCCACTCCAGTACTCTTGCCTGGAGAATCCCATGGAGGGAGGAGACTGGTAGGCTTCAGTCCACGGGGTTGCAAAGAGTCGGACACGACTGAGCGACTGGAGAGAGATCATCTGTATCCATTATCCAGTCTCCTCTGTTTTGCAAAATTCTGGGACATGACCACGGGTTGTTGACAGTGATTACTGGAAAGTCTGGAACATTTCCATCACCTTAGAGATGCCTTGTGTTGCCTTTCAGGTCCACAACCTCAGACTCGCCCCCGCTCTGCCTGCTGGTAGCCAGAATCTATCTTCTGTCTCCATAATCTTGTCACTTCAAAAGTGTTCCAAAGTATAATCACACAATATATGTGCCTTTTGGGGACTGGCTTTTTTTGCTTCTACTTAATTGCCTGGACATTGACCCAAGTTGTGTGTGTCCATTGCACCTTTTCAGCTCTTGTTTCTGAGGAGTAGTCTGGGGTATGGACGTACCACGGCTTGTTTACCCACTGCTCACCCACTGACAGAGTTGTATTCTATTTCCAGTTTGGGGCTGTTAGGCATAAAACTGATATAAACATTTGTTTACAGATTTTGGTGTGACAATAAGTCTCCGTTTCTCCCTTTGAAATGCTAGAGAGTGTAATTGTGGATTTGTATAGGAATTGCCTATCTCATTTTAGAAGAAGCTGTCATTTTTCATTTTGCAACATGGTTATATCATTGTGTAGTCCTATTGGCCATGGATGTATGATCTAGCAATTTGGTATTGTCGGGTGAAGCAAGATCTCTCACACCCTTTTCCCACCCTCTTTCTGCTGTTGCTCACCTAGGAGACAGCAATGTGTGCCTCTCGCTAGAACGATGCCTCTGAAGGTGTGGAAGGCCCATTCCTGGTCTCCGCTTCGTTTACCACATCCCTCTTAAATGGGGACAGAAGCAGGACTTCCTTTCTTAGTAGACTGAGCAGGTTGAGGAAATGACATGAAACTAACAGTGTTGTTTGTTCACCTGTTCCTTGAAAACACTTCATTGGCTGTTCACTTATTCAGTCCTGAAAAGTTAACCTGGAAGCTCTTTAATGTCTTTTCTCTTGCTTGGCTATTTATTTATAACTTTTGAACCTCTTAGGCTTGATTGGAATAATTATAAGTTAACTTTTAAAATGAGGAAAAGTAAAAGGACATTATTTGGATATCATTAAAATGTCTTTGGCCACCTCATGTGAAGAGTTGACTCGTTGGAAAAGACTCTGATGCTGGGAGGGATTGGGGGCAGGAGGAAAAGGGGATGACCGAGGATGAGATGGCTGGATGGCATCATCAACTCGATGGACATGAGTTTGAGTGAACTCTGGGAGTTGGTGATGGACAGGGAGGCCTGGCGTGCTGCAATTCATGGGGTCTCAAAGAGTCGGATACGACTGAGCGACTGAACTGAAAATGTCTTGATGGCTGTGTTGTCTTTCATTAAAATATAAGCTCCACTCAAACCTGCTTATTTTAAAAAAATGCGTGAAAAAGAGAATAAAGCTCACCTAAGAGTTTTGTAAGCATCTGGCCCATCTAAGCATGAATTAATGAAAACTTAAGTCTCTGATATAGAAAGCATTGCTCTTCTGTATGAGGCCATACTCACTTTGCATGACTAGTCTGTTTAATATTTTCCTAATTCCCCCATCTCCTAACACCTAACTTGATTCAGCAGCATGACCCATGGTGTAGTCACTTCTCAGACAAATATTCACATTGGAATTTTTGTTTTGTAGCCACTTTCAGGTGATACTAACCTATCCAGACTTAAAAAAAAAAAAAAAAATTGTACCATTTAAAAGCACATAGTTTTTCATGGAGCAAATAAAATAATATTTTAGGAGTTTACGTTTTACAAGTTTATCATTTAAATCCAAATAAACTAACAATCCAAATAAATCCAAAATAAACTCATTCAGTGATTTCCATGAGGCTTTTTTTTTTTTTTTTAATTTTTCATGAGGCTGTTTTGGTGAACATATCTCAGAAATAGAGGGGGATTAAATTATGTTTTGGCTGCTTAGTATAGAGAGTGTCCCTATTTACCTGTTAAGTAGTACAAATATCACAGTTTTTATAATAGCTAACTTTTGCAATCTCAGGATGCTTTCCAAATAGATAGAGATGGGGGTGCTTTACCCTGAAAATTTGGAAAGTTTTAATCACTCAGTCGTGTCTGACTATTTGCCACCCCCTGGACCCTAGCCCGCCAGGCTCCTCTATCTGCAGCCAAGAATACTGGAGTGGGTTGCCATGCCCTCCTGCAGGGTATCTCCCCGGCCCAGGGATTGAACTTGCGTCTCTTATGTCTCCTGCATTGGCATATGGGTTCTCTACCTAGTGCCACATTTATCTTGAGGGCTGCACACAAGTGGAATATCCTGACAGCAAACTTTACCTCATGGTTGATTGCTAATAAGTTAAATGTGGTATAGCATCAAATCACATGTTTGTGTGTTTCTCCTAGCAGCTGTAAGAATGAAATTCATGTGAGATGTTTGTAGATTACAGTGGCTCCTGAAGAAATGCTGTTGGAAAATCATTGCTCTAGGCCCCCAGGTTTACTTCCCTCTGCAGGAAGCTCTTGTACCAGTTGTTGGGTAATTTGAACAGTTCTCTTTGTGGAACTCTTAGGAGTCTCAGCTTTGAAGGATCACTTACAATTCAGTGCACAGGTAATTTTCAAAGCACCTGGGTGAAGTTACATGCCTCTAGAAAATAGAGCTTTAGAAAATGGCAACAGCATTGCAATGATCGTCAGGAGTGGGTATCAGAGAATACACATGGTTGCCAAGGGTCCTGGCAAAACTTCTGGGAAACTCAAAATCAGAGAATGTGTATTTGAGTGCTTTGGAATTTACCCCGAGTGAGAGCTGGGGCTCCCACTGATCTCTGGGCAGGGGGTTGGAGGCAGGCTCTGGCTCTGGGCATGTGTTTCCAGGAGGTAGTTCTAGCCAACTTGAACTTGTTACCTGAGCTGCGTTTACTTTCTACTTTTCTCATCTGCGTCTGCCCCAGTTTCTTTTGTAGTTGAGTTAGATGAGTCAAATGACCTTGGGCAAGAAGCTGTTGAACATACATCAGCCTGGTGTAACTTTTCATTGTTCTTAAAAAGATACTGTCTTGCAGCCTCTGGGATTTAGGCACCCTGGGAAAGGGCATTTAGGTCCACCCTGCCGGAGAGGAGAGGGAAGGGAGGAGAGGCAGTATTGGAGTCTTGTGAAGGGGGGCACTGTGGACGAGGAGGAGCCCGGAAATCTAACCAGCAAATGCAGTGAATTGGGAGAACTTTGTTTTTTTTTTTGGTTGTAAAACAGAAAACAACGGGCTTTAGTGAAAGGTTACTGAAGCACCTTTATGTTTGATTTCATCAGAAACACTGTTAATATCTGTTGTTAAATTGAAAATGCAACGAAGGATAGAACTTCTTTCCTTTCTGGTCATCCTCCCCTTTGATAAAAACCTTGCTGTGTTTTAACAGAATACAAGGATTTGGATTGGGATATATGGGGCCTATTGTTGTCTGAATCTTTGTTCCTGTGCCCCAGTACATACACACACACATACACTTTCTCTCTCACTCAAAATATCACTTTCCTCAACTCTTTGAGAAAAGAGGGGTAAAATAAAGAGGAAAGAAGGGTGTGTGTGTGTGTGTGTGTGTGTGTGAATAAAACCGCGTTCACTTTCATCTACTGTTCCTTTCCCTCACCTTGGTTTTGGGAGAGCATTTTTCTTTTCTGAAAACATTATCTTTCAATGCACTTTGGCCAACAGCTCTCTTAGTCCCTTAGACACGCTAAGTGCACAGAAAGTGCTGTTAGAGGTAGAAGCAGGGACATACAAATGCCTTGAACTGCACTGAATGATTGAAGGCGGGAGGAGAAGGGGACGACAGAGGATGAGATAGTTGGATGGCATCACCGACTCAGTGGGCATGAGTTGGAGTAAACTCCGGGAGTTGGTGATAGACAGGGAAGCCTGGTGTACTGCAGTCCATGGGGTCGCAAAGAATTGGACATGACTGAGCGACTAAACTGTACTGAGAGAATCTCCAGTCTGTGGCAAGGGTTTGAGATGACTGTGCCAAGTTCCCGCTAAGGAGGCAGATGTGTGTCGATTCCTACTGATCCTGGGCTTTAGGGGCACAGGAGACAATCTGATGTGGTCAGACTGGCTTAATCTGACCTTGGGGAGTTGGTTCAGATCTGGCCCCAGAGGATTTTGAGGCTAGAGGACTTTTGGTAGCCATCTAACCAAGCACCCTGGCCTATGAGAAGTTGCCTCTGGAGCATCCCTGGTAGCCGGGTATCCATCTTTTGCTTCATTATCTTGTGATGGGAAAAGCAAGAGTCTCAGAAGGCCCTTTCTTAATTTGGGCTTGAATCTGCTTCTCCATAACTTCTCTGAATTCATTCTAGTGTAATTGATTGGAACATCACAGCACAGTTTTGCTCCCTCCTACGTGAGTCTGGGTCAGGAATTTGAAGACAGTTACCATGTTTTTCCTTGGTCTTTTAGTCCTCAGGTGAAATATTCTCACTTCCTGCAAATCTTAATCCTTGGAGAATGTTGCTTTCAGACGTTTCACTGTTCAGATCGCCTTGGTCTAGACTCATCCTACTTTATCAGTGAGCCTTTTAAACTTTTTAAAATTTGTGGATCACAAATGCTGGGCATACACTGTTAATCTGAATTAAACAACCTTTCTCAGCCTTCAGTGGCCTTTTGTGGATTGTGCCTCTTGAAGGGGGGCTTGTGGTGTGCGGCATCAAAAATCTGTTCTCCAGACCCTATAGGAAACATTCATCTGGGTGCAGCTGGCTAAGTGAAGGATACCAGTGGCACATTGCTTTGGCCAAATAAAAGTTTTCTGTTATTTTTAAAACTTTGGAAGTATCTATGCTATTTGCTTTACTAACAAGTTGTAAAACAGGAAAGGAAAACTGAAGCATCACTAGTTCTATCAATTTACATGTAATCATTGGAAAAAAATCAGTATTTTCCATATTTTTATATGCTAATATACATAAACTATATGATCTATTTAAAAAATGGAATCATAAATCCTATTTTGTAATGTACTTTAAAATTTTACTTTTTGTGGTCAAAACTTTCCATGACAATAATACATACATACTTATGTTTTTAATTTCTGCCTGGCACTCCATTAGCCCATAGTTAGCTAACACTAATTATGAGCTAGTTAGGTTGCTTCCAGTATTTTGCCTTATAAACGTGCATGTTCTCACGTTTATTTTTCTTGGATAAATTCCTGGCAGTGGAATTGCTGGCTGACAGACTTTTTAAAGGATGTATTTTTCACCTGATTGTTATTCAGGAAGTCTCAATAGAGAATAATTCCCCCACTTCATTAGTTTTATTGTCTTTAGAAAGGTTTGCTTAGCAGAGTGGCTGGTTCCCCTTTTTTTAGGTTCTTGTATTTCTCAGGCAAGGGCTTCTGGGGCAGACTTTTCCTTGCAGTTTAGGGCCTTTTCAGGTCTGCCTGATGCTTTCTCTCCTGCTGCAATATGTTTGCAGGCACGGAGTCCCTGTGGCTCTGGTGTTTGATGGTGGTGGCACATGGGGTTCTGGAGTCCCAGCTCTTGGTGGACCCTGACTTGGCTTCTGCCGAATCAGCCACAACTTTTTCTTGGCTGAACCCCAGCTCAGTGTGAAACTGTGTTATACAATTTAGATCCTTGATCTTTGCCCTGGTTTCAAGACTTTTCTTGAGTCCTCAAGTGCTCTGATTAATGGTAGTTGAGCAGGTTTGAAACTAATAAGGCTCACTTTCATTGGATGCAATATAGCCAAGAAGAACCCTAAGCCAATATTCAGGTAAGCCAAGAAGTCTGGTGTCTTAGAAGGTATTTTAGTATCATAAGGAAAGCAGACATGGCTTCTTCTCTGGGACAGTTCTGAAGGCAGTTGATTTTTCCTCTGTAGCTAACAGTTCAGTCCAGTCACTTAGTTATGTCTGACTCTTCGCATCCCCATGGACTGCAGCACGCCAGGCTTCCCTGCTGCTGCTGCTAAGTTGCTGCAGTTGTGTCCAACTCTGTGTGACCCCAGAGACGGCAGCCCACCAGGCTCCCCCGTCCCTGGGATTCTCCAGGCAAGAACATTGGAGTGGGGTGTCATTTCCTTCTCCAATGCATGAAAGTGAAAAGTGAAAGTGAAGTCACTCAGTTGTGTCTGACTCTTAGTGACCCCATGGACTGCAGCCTACCAGGCTCTTCCGACCATGGGAGTTTCCAGACAAGAGTACTGGACTGGGCTGCCATTGCCTTCTCTGCCAGGCCTCCCTGGCCATCACTAACTCCCAGAGTTTACTCAAACTTATGTCCATTGAGTCGGTGATGCCATTCAGCCATCTCATCATCTGTTGTCCCCTTCTCCTCCTGCCTTCAATCTTTCCTAGCATCAGGGTCTTTTCAAAAGAGTCAGCTCTTTGCATCAGACTGGGGTATCAGAATACCCCAAAGTACTGGGGTTTCAGCTTCAGCATCAGTCCTTCCAACGAATATTCTGTAGCTAACGTCCATCTCTTAAGTGGCGTGATCCTTCCCCCTCTCCCCCCCAGCATCTGTAGAGTAGTTCTTGCTTCTCTTCTACTTGCTCACCCTCTCTGTTTCTCCCCACCCCTGAGGGGGCATGTCCAGGTCACCAGGACCTGTGGGCTCTCCTTCACTGAGCAGCTCCTCCTGGAGCCCCATCTGCCCAGATAAGTCCCTCCAGCGTTCAGCATTCAGCCTGCATTTCTTTCGTTTCAGTGCTGCCCTTGGGTGCCATGTTGCCTGTGGTTATTTTTCCTTCCAAGATGGGCAGGTGGGAAGAGGGTCCTCAGGGGCCTCCTTATCTGCTTCTCAGAAGACAAGCACATAGGACCCCTTCCATTTTCAGAGTTACATGCTTGGTCTCAGTGTGAAACAGACAAGGGAAAAACAAAACAAAATCAGAGTTCTGAAAGTTAATAAGAGTTAATAATAATGTCAGTAAAGTTTTGCAAAGTCTCTTTTAAGACCACTTCTCTGCAGTTTGATTCCTGACTTCTGGTCCTAAGGGGCCCAGCAACACTCCCGTGGAGTCTGAGCTCCAGTATGGCTAGTGAGGTCCAGGCTGGTTGGTTAGGTGATCCTGCTGCTGCTACTGCTGCTAAGTCGCTTCAGTCGTGTCCAACTCTGTGCGACCCTATAGACGGCAGCCCACCAGGCTTCCCCGTCCCTGGGATTCTCCAGGCAAGAACATTGGAGTGGGGTGTCATTTCCTTCTCCAATGCATGAAAGTGAAAAGTGAAAGTGAAGTCGCTCAGTCGTGTCCAACTCTTTTTGACCCCATGGACTGCAGCCCACCAGGCTCCTCCATCAATGGTTAGGTGTTACCAGGAGGCATTTTTGTTTCCTGAATTCATCTGTCTGAAATCAGTTCTTACTAGCAACCAAAAGATGATTGGACCATTGCCCATAGGCATGAGAATGAAAGGAAGACCTGGAGAAAAGCATTTGTGATTCTTGGACAAATCAGTTTGGTACTTGGAAGATCTCAGCTCTTTTTCTTTTAAGGTGCCACCTGCCAGTTTCTGCTCTTTGTCTGTGTCCTTGGAGTAGCAATAATGTTGCAGTCTGGGGAAACTTTTTGTACAAGTTAGTTCACTGAATTGCAGGTACTGCTTGTGCTGATGGAAATCAAAAGCAGCCTGCAGAGAAAGGCTGTAGTTCATTTGGCACTTGGCTTGTTTGTGTGGCTGTTTCCATTTAAATCTCCTGGGCATCCCGCTCCTTATCAGAACTTTTATCCCCTCAAAATTCATCACTGCTGAATCAACTGTGAAGTTCTGGGAGTTGTTGCCTTTTCAACAGTTTGCCTCTCTAGAAAAAACTCTTGAAGCTCAAATAGCCCTTAACCCTCCATCATTTTATACTCCTCCAAATGGTCTTTTTGAGGAACATGGTGGGTTATCTTGGTTCATTATTTAATGTTTCTCTTTCTTCACTAGTACTGGACGCAAGAAGCTGGTCCAGTCCTTCCCTGTCCTGTGTTGCTAGTTAACAAAGCACTTGGAGCAAAGGGGAGGCTATTAGCACTTTGTCACTTGGAGTTTAAGGATCCTCCCACTTGTGAGCTCTCAAGGCAGAGTTAAGTCTCTGCATCTGTCTTTATACTGATGGTGTGCGGGTTGTTGGTGGAGCTGAACAAGTGTTGTCAGTGATCCTGTGTGTTCAGGAACACTTCCTGCCGTGTTCCTTTTCGCTGGTTCTTGTTCTCTGGGCATAGCCGGTTTCTCTATCCACCAGAGAAGGGCTCCTTATCTTCGTATTCTGGAGAGCTTGTGGAGTAGTTAGCCTGAAATTCAGGGATGGCTTTTCCTTTTTAAATATCTTCGCAGACATTTTATATTTCCCACTCTGTTAGCGACTTCCCTCAGTGTTAGGGGATTAGTCTGCCTGGGTTAGAATCCTAAAACTACTGTCTCTACTGTCTAATGATGGGTAAGTCATTTACCTGAAGTCTGTGCTTCACTTTTCCCATCCATAGAATGGGTGTAATAATAGAACCTACCTTGAGACTTGTTTTGCAAATTAAATGAAACATTCCATATATAATATTTCAAATAGTGACTGACATAGAGCAAGTCCTCAAGAAGGCTTAGCTCTGATTGCTCTTGAGAGGGCTGCTACAGTGCACCGTGCTAAATGCTCTGATCTGAGAACCTGGTTATATATCCACAGTCATAGGTGACTTGGGTATATTTTATATAAATTTCCCCAAGGAAGTACTTCTGCTTTGCCTCTTTTCCTGGCTTTGTGCAAGATAACTGTTTTGATGTTTCTTCTGCTCGGAGCTCCTAAAACCCATATTGGCTGTCTCCACAAATGGCTTTAGGATTTTTGTTCACTCTGCTGCTCTTAGAGGGTACGTGGATTTTGAAAGAAAAACTTTCAGAAAGGATTTAGGTGTGTGCATTGTTGAGATATATGACTCTGAAGACAGGACTGTACATTTTCTGTGGATACCATTTTGGCCTCCTTTTCCCTGTGGATCTGAATGTGTTCAGAAGTATACTCAAATCTTTCACTTCCAAGTTAGATCTCAAAAAAGCCCAAAGGTCAGTTGTTGCACCGCCGCCA